>JAHRHZ010000019.1:46138252-46198539 GCA_024137785.1 Ginglymostoma cirratum | reverse complement strand
GCTTGACCTGCTGTGTTCATCCAGCCCCATGCTTGTTATATTGAATTGTTGTATGTTCTGAGAAAGAAGTATCCCAGTCTGTAAGAAGTGAGTAAATGCTTCTGGAAGTCTACTGAAACTGTTTGGCTCACCAGCAACTTCAGAATTAGATATACAGTAATGCACCTGAAAATAACTCATTATCCAAGGATTGTATGAAGGCTTGGCATCCATCATTTGAAACTGTTTAAATGAACTAGCAAATTTCAATTTTTAATTTCTTTTAAACTGATACCTTAACTGTGTCTGTCTGACGGTCTGCCTGTGTATAAGTGGGAGTTATGATCAAAGAAGATTGGGTTTAAATCTTAGATATTAAACTGATGACCTTATTGTTTAGCTTTGTCTTGCCAAAGTTATAGTATTAATCTTTTAAAAAAGTTATTGGTGTCTAAGATATGTCATTCGTAAAGTCCAGTTAAGAACAACTGGGCAATTTTGAGTGTCATTGAATATTTTAATTTCACTGTGTTATGAATCTAGTGATAAAAGGGTTGATTTGGTTTTCTTGCTATCTCTGGGCCATAGCAGATTACGACAGTTGTGTGTCAGTCGGTTTACTGTGACAACTTGAGGCCCATATGGGTGTACCGCACTCATTTGTTGAGAAGGCCAGAGTAACAAAGGATTTATGGCACTTATTTTTTTGTTGTTGAGCCTTTGGAGCCTGCACTTGTAACTTTTCAGCAGTCTTTCTTTCAGAGGTGGTGATTGTAAGTTAAGGAGTAGTCAAGGAAAACTCCAAGATAGGTAGCAAATGTTTTATACCAGGCTTCTGCTCTACAGAAGGTGACCTTTAGGGTATGTGTGTCTTGCAATTTTCAACTCAGAATACTGACAAAATAGACTTGGCTGGGTTTGGTTGTGGTCTCCAGTTGTGGAAATATCAGTCATTTTTGACAATTTATCATAGTGTCGGTATGCTGGAAAGATTTTGCCTGAGTTGTCAAAGTCATAGTGCAGCTCTATAAAACTCTGGTTAGACCACACTTGGACTGTTGTATTCAGTTCGGGTCACCTCATTATAGGAAAGATGTGGAAGCTTTAGAGAGCGTGCAGAGGAGATTTACCAGGATGCTGCCTGGACCAGAGGGCAGGTCTTATGAGGAAAGGTTGATGGAGCTAGGGCTTTTCTCATTGGAGCAAAGAAGGATGAGACTTGATAGAGATGCACAAGATGATGAGAGGTATAGATCGAATGGATAGTCAGGAACTTTTTCCTAGGGCGGAAATGACTATTACAAGGGGGCATAACTTAAGGTAATTGGAGGAAGGTATAGGGGAGACGTCAGAGGTTGGTTCATTACGCAGAGAGTGGTGGGCGTGTGGAATGCGCTGCCAGCAGTGGTAATGGAGTCAGGTACTTTAGAGACTTTTAAGCAACTCTTGGATAGGCACATGGAGGATAGTAAAATGTGGGGTATGCAGGGTAGATTGATCTTAGTAGGATAATAGGTCAGCATAACATCGTGGGCCCAAGGGCCTACACTGTGCTTTACTGTTCTATGTTCTATGTTCTAATATAGCTGATATAAATACATTTTCCCAATATGGTAGGCATGATGCTTATGCAAATGTTAAAAAGAGTCAGTGCCAAGGTACTGGCTTGTTGGAGACCATTGAGTATTTGAGGGTTGTTTAGTGTGTCTTTTAGGTAGACCTTCATTGTTTTGTTAGTCAGAAATATCCAAGTAGTTGGAGCAGTGGGGACACGGAGAATCCATTGATCATTGCTAAAAGGAGACTAGAGGGTTTTTTTTGTCTTACAATCATCAGAGCAAGAATGCAAGAAACAAACTTCATGAAAGAGACAGTAGGAACTGCAGATGCTGGAGAATCTGAGATAACAAGGTGTAAAGTTGGATGAAAAAAGCAGGCCAAGCAGCATCAGAGGAGCAAGAAGGCTGATGTTTCGGCCTAGACCCTTCTTCATGGGGTTCTAGTTATTTCTTGTTATTTCATGAAAGAGACACCATGTAATACAAAATGAGGAAAAGATGTCCATTAGTTCAGCCATAAATAGCATGGAAATGCAACAAAAGCAGTTAACTGTCAATCTTAGTTCTCTGATTAGGCATTTCGATTCTGTTGGTCAGGAAGAAGAAGATGCAGTATAACATGTACATCATAGGGTCTCAAGTATTTTTACATGTAGCTTTTAGCACCTACAACTGCATCACACTGCGGTCCTGGCTGATTATCTTAAATTGGTTTCTGGTGTAAGTTTTAGCACAATTCTGATTATTTGACGAAGGATTTCCAATGGCAGAATCACGATGATGGATATTCTTTTCTGAGGTTTGCAATCAAGACCTCATTGAACACGGTCAGTGTGCTGCCAGCTGTGAATGGTTGTTTGACATAGTCTGCCTGATTGTCATGTACAATCTGCATATCTGGCATCACCAGCATGGGAATTCATATATTACGTAACTCGTTTGTGTGGTAGACAAAGTGTGCAAGACAAAATGCTTCAGTTTCTCACATTCAATTAGCAACATTTACGTTCTTTACTACTAAGAATCAGTTATCACTTCCACAACAGTATCATAGACTGAGAAAAGCCATATGAAATCAGTTCCAATCTCAAGATTGTGATGAAAGTTAGCCTTGTAGTTCATGATGATAGTGGGGACTTTTTCACAGCAACCATGTTGTGGTCTGAAGTCTGACTGCTCTTGGGGCAGGGATGAGGTACAGATGGTTCTCATTCTTAAAAGAATGAGTTACTCCAGAATAGAGCAGTGGGGATATGTTCCCAGGGACAGATGCCAAGTTTCCTGGTTTTGAGCTATTTCCATTGATTCACACAAGATTTGGGCAAGTGACCATTCTCGATCATAATTGAGAAACATGTGAACAGGAATTATTGTGCCACTGGATCAAGATGGTGCAGCAGGTCCAATGACATGCCACTATTCCCAGGTGTTTTGTTTTGAGGTTTAAGCCAGTGTGTAATCTACTTGGTAAAGTCATATGGCAGAGGTAAAGACTCACCATTGTTTCTCCGACAATGGCAGCCTTCTTATGGTGCACCCTGTCAAGTGGATACTTGAACTCTCAAGTTCATTACTGATGTCATCAAGATGGCAATGAAATATTCCTTTAGGGTTTCCCAGCTACCAGAGCAAAACTAATAATGTTTGCACCGGTCCATTCTCTACTGACATTTGTAAATGTTCTCTGAGGCAACAGAGAAGGAGGTGACAATCTAAATGACCTGCGTTGTAGTTAACCCCCTCACAGCATTTTCCCTCATTGATTGGCCATATTTATGCATATATCAGAACTCAGTCCTTGCCACCCTGGTAAAATGGACACAGTAAAACTAGTTGATTTTGGAATTTCTTGTTAGACGTTCCTGAATTTGTAAAATGACTGCACAGAATACTTCACTTACAGTATATACAGTTCACTTACAGTATAAATGAGCTTGATTCTTTATATCTGCTCTCGTCTTGCAAAAGTTCAAATCCCCCAGTGTATAATTGAGAAATATTGCAGAAGTGAAAAATACAAAAACGCATGGTTTAAATATTAATTTCCTGAAGCAGTAAAACCTATTTGCTCTTTTCCATCTATTTTATATGGGGAGACTCAGCACGGAGGAGGTACGGTGGCTCAGTTGTTAGTACTGCTGCCTCACAGTGCCAGAGCCCCACGTTCGATTCTAGCCTCAGGTGACTATCTGTGTGGAGTTTGCACATTCTCCCCTTGTCTGCGTGGATTTCTTCCGGGTACTCGGGTTTCCTCCCACAGTCCAAAGATGTGCAGGGTAAGTGGATTGGCAATGCTATAATGGCCCGGGATGTTTTAGTTAGTCATGGGAAATGCAGGGATATGGGAATGGGTCTGGGTGGGATGCTCTTCAGAGGGGTGGTGTGGGCTTGTTGGGCCAAATGGCCTGTTTCCACACAGTAGGGATTCTATGATTAAATGGTTTTTTTTTCATTTACACAGGATTTAGGTTTAAATGAAACTCTCGCACATTCAGGTGCAAGAATGCTTTGAAGGTGGCTATATGACTGCTTGTAGTACAATCAGATCAGAATTTGTCACAGAGAATTCCTGCCCATTTTCCTGGCCTTCTCAAACTTCTTTCTGCACAGGCTATATGGATCCTCCAATCAGAACATCGACTCTTTAATTGCCTGTAAAAATAAACAATGCCCAAGATTATAATGAGAACAGTTAAACTAAATCAAAATAGCGTTCAGCACAAACGTTTTCTTGAGAATTCACCAATATTCCAATTTGCCTGTGATCAGTACTTCAACTGTGAGCTGCAACAAAATTATACTAGTTTTCAAAACACCTTTTTTACCTCAGGTTTCTGTTCGAACTAATTTGCAAATTGTTGAATGTAAAATATATTATGAATAAGTACAATTGAATAGCATTTTCAAAAACACTTTCAAAAAATATTTTGCTTTGGAAAATATTACTTGATATAAGTAGTAACCTGCTGAATTTGATTAGTGCAACTTGAAATGAGCTTATCACAAAAAGGAGTCTTTTTTTAAAAAATCAGGATGTCAGATCTGTAACCCGTGAGTGATGGTGTTGTTCTTCAGATCACTCAAGAGGTCGACATTATTGTATCAACATGCACTTCTCCTGCAGATTGTAGTCTGCAGAGACAGATAGTGATGGCCAAGGTTCCAACTTTCTTCTCATAAGATGGACCTGTGAACATTAACTATCTGAAAAAGTTTTAAAATATAGCATTCTTGCATCCTAAAGGAACCAGCTTAAATGCATAGCCTCACAAATGGGGTCAATTTGGAAACCTTTTGAATGGGAACAAATTTAAGGTGTGTGTGTGACTTCAGGTGACATGTTTTTAAATTAGTGTGAAAGTGTCCAGAAACATAGTTTTGCTGACTGTAATTTGCATTCGAATTTCAACAATCTGTTGCACTGATTTGGCTGTTTCACGGAGAACTGTGCTGAAAACAATAATAACTAATGTATAATTATCTCATCAAAACATTTCAGGTCCGGTCTCAGAATGATTAACATGACTTATTTTAAAATTTATGAACAATGGAACATTGATGGAGCTAGATTTGTTTCTCCCAAGAGAATGCACATAGAGGTCACCGTTGTTGCTTACATTGTGTTCATTGGATATGATGCACACAGAATGACAATATAGTGCCACCTCTTATTTTATTGATTTTGGTATCCAGCCAGCACTAAACATGTTGGCTGGGTACATCCAAATGGGACTAATATTGTTAAAAAAAATTCATGGAATTCGAACATGATTGGCCGTTCATTGCCTATCCCTAGTTGCCCAATTTAACAGCCAATAACACTGCTATGAACCTGGAGGCTTGCATAAGCCAGAATAGCTATAGGATAGCTGTTTCCTTCCCTAAAGATAGCAGTAAACCAGTTAATTCTTTATGACAATTGATAATTGTTCATAACCATCATTAGACTAGCTTTTTTTTAAATTGCAGATGTTATTGAATTCATGCTTCCATACCGTTAGCCTCGGGCTCTGGGTTACTAGGCCAATGGTATTACTGCTATGCCACTTCTGGCATATTGTGAATGGCCTGCACCAATTAAACCCAGAGCCTAAACTGCAGAAAACTAGTTTTCACCTCCATAAAAAGGAGGTACATTGTGCGTGGAGCAGTTTCTGGTAGTCATGCAAGAAGTATTTCTGATTTGGTAAGCATTGAAGAATGGTATATCTTAGGAGAAAGTGGCGCTCAGACATTTTTGAATATTGTGCAAGACACTGTGGTACAGGAGGTGAAGAGGAAGAATTTTGTTCAATGTTCGTAAGGGCCAGGAGACCCGCAAGACACAGGGCTGGAAAATGGAAACTGAACATATTGAGAATAAATGTTAGGAATCCTGAGACATGAATGCAGTACCACATCATCGATTGTGAAGAAGATTCAGACCAGATTGTAAACATTAATCCCGTCTCCCTCTCCTCAGATGCTGCCAGACCTGTTGTGTTTCTTCAGCATTCTCTTTGTTTGTTTCAAACTATCCTTTACCTCTGGCTTAGCAATAGGCCATTCTTGTGTCAGGGAATTAGTCACATTCTGACCCTACTCTGTGTGTCATCAGGATATACTGCTTTGCAGGATGCCCATACAGATGGCATTTTGAACTAGCGTATGCCATGCCAGATGCTGGTACTGGTAATATCCTCTTCTACGGCACACCCACCGTGCTGCTTCATGACTGAACTTCATTTTATTCCATTTTAGGAGGGAAATGCCCCCAAAAATACAGGCACAATGAAATCAGAAGGCTGTAAGAGTAGTAACATTTGTTAACAGAAAATTGGTGGGTCTTGCTCAGAGAATGAGTTCACCTGTGCAAAAATTAAAAAAGAAAGTCTCTCCTTTAAAGCCTGCTTCATTTAGAGCCTCAATATTGTTGGTTTTGTAGTATTAGTCTTTTCAAATCTTGTTATTTTGCAAATGTACTGCTATTTTCTCTACAATTCAGTCTATAAGATGTAATTGGTTCAAATCTTTTTCAGGCCTGCTCTGTCAAGATAAAGACTGATACTGAAAATATGGGCTTAGATTTTTTGTTGCTGAGGTCCATAGATTGGTGCAATGTAGAAACAGTACAGATGAGGTGAGATCCAAACTAGAGGAGAGAAGAAATTAAAGGAAATAATTTGAGCTTGACTGCCTGTAATTTAAACTATTCATCTCTGGTGGCAATAGACAAGTGTTAATTTTATATGTAGGTTTCATTTAACTTGTACAAAATCTTCAAATGATTTTCATTCATTATGGATAGCTGGACAGGAGAGCAGCCTTTGTCTATTTGCTAAAACAAGTCAAAATAAAATCCTGAGTCATCTTCAGAAACTGACGAAATTCTGAAATCCCCAGATCAGAAAGGGATACCATTATGTTCAAAGACAAATAATGAGAGATTAGTAAGAGTCAATTCTCATAAAAATAAGATGCCAGTCCACTAATGGAAGGCACAAAAATAATAGAATCTAAGAAGTTTTCGATGGCAGATCGGCATTCGTAACATATTGGCCCAGATCTCCCAGACAGTGTTGATTCCGTGTGTATTCACATTTCTTGCAAGACAACATCCCTTTGATCCCAGCTGATGCATCAAAGGGTGGGACAAGCTATTACTAGAGAAGAATAGTGGGCAGAAGAAAAGATAGATGAGGAAAGGACGTGACCCTCTTTCAGGACAGTGGCTACTATTTTCAGTTATGATTTTAATCACCCAAGTCTTTCAGTGTATTAGGGAACGTGTTAGTCAGTGGACAAACGGGTGAGTGTGTTAATAGTTATACAACCTTCAGTCTTTGACAACTCAGAAGAAAGTTCAGCTCATTAAAGGAATTTAGTAATCTTTACCGGCTATTGACGACATCCAGTAGTGAAAATTCCTCCACGCTAGGAGTTTTCAAACCAGCAAAATTATATCAGGGCAGAATATATCTGATGGTATATTATATCTGTATATCTTCCATTGCTTTGTAAACAATAGCAACTTGATCTCATTGACAAAGAACAGAAAGAGCTTTGAGAAGTCAACACAATCTACACTGTTAGGTTGGATTCCTGATCCAGAAGAGTGTTCCTTCCCTAATTTTTTAAAACCAACAATACTCTGCAGTCCTGAGATAACAAGGTGTAGAGCTGGATGAACACAGCAGGCCAAGCAGCATCAGAGGAACATGAAAGCTGACATTTCGGGCCTAGACCCTTCTTCAGAAATGGGGGAGGGGAAGGGGGTTCTGAAATAAATAGGGAGAGAGAGGGAGGCGGACAGAAGATGGATAGAGGAGAAGATAGGTGGAGAGGAGACAGACAGGTCAAAGAGGCGGGGATGGAGCCAGTAAAGGTGAGTGTAGGTGGGGAGGAAGCGAGGAGATAGGTCAGTCCAGGGAAGATGGACAGGTCAAGGGGGCGGGATGAGGTTAGTAGGTAGGAGATGGGGGTGGGGCTTGAGGTGGGAGGAGGGGATAGGTGAGAGGAAGGACAGGTTAGGGAGGCGGGGACGAGCTGGGCTGGTTTTGGGATACGGTTGGGGGAGGGGAGATTTTGAAGCTTGTGAAATCCACATTGATACCATTGGGCTGCAGGGTTCCCAAGCGGAATATGAGTTGTTGTTCCTGCAGCCTTCGGGTGGCATCATTGTCGCACTGCAGGAGGCCTAGGATGGACTTGTCTTCTGAGGAATGGGAGGGGGAGTTGAAAAGGTTCGCGACAGGGAGGTGCAGTTGTTTAGTGCGAACCTAGCGTAAGTGTTCTGCAAAGCGGTCTCCAAGCCTCCGCTTGGTTTCCCCGATGCAGAGGATACCTCAACGGGAACAGCAGATACAGTATACCACATTAGCAGATGTTCAGGTGAACATCTGCTTGATGTGGAACGTCTTCTTGGGGCCTGGGATGGGGGTGAGGGGGTTTGTATAGGGGCAGGTGTAGCACTTCCTGCGGTTGCAGGGAAAAGATAGGTGGAGGTAAGTTTGGTGGGGCCTTACAATAAATCCTTCCCAAAATCCACAAACCTGATTGCCCTGGTCGACTCATTGTCTACACCTGCTCCTGCCTCACCGAACTTATCTCTACCTATCTCAACTCCATTTTCTCCCCCTTGGTCCAGGAACTCCCCACCTACGTCTGTGACACCACCCACGCCCTCCACTTCTCCACAACTTCCAATTCCCCGGTCCCCAACACCTCATCTTTACCATGGAAGTCCAGTCCCTATACCCCTGCATTCCCCATTTGGATGGCCTAAAGGCCCTCCGCTTCTTCCTGTACCGCAGGCCCGACCAGTCCCCCTCCACTGACACCCTCATCCGTTTAGCTGAACTCGTCCTCACCCTCAACAACTTCTCTTTCAATTCCTCCCACTTCCTACAAACAAAGGGCGTGGCCATGGGTACCCGCATGGGCCCAAGCTATGCCTGCCTCTTTGTAGGTTATGTGGAACAATCCCTCTTCCCTACCTACACTGGCCCTAAACCCCACCTCTTCCTCCGTTACATTGATGACTGTATCGGCGCTGCTTTGTGCTCCCATGAGGAGCTCGAACAGTTCATCCACTTCACCAACACCTTCCACCCCAACCTTAAGTTCAGCTGGACCATCTCTGATACCTCTCTCTCCTTCCTGGACCTCTCTGTCTCCATCTCTGGCAACCACCTAGAAACCGATACCCATTTCAAGCCCACCGACTCCCACAGCTACCTAGAATACACATCCTCCCACCCACCTTTCTGCAAAAATGCCATTCCCTATTCCCAATTCCTTCACCTCCGCCGCATCTGCTCCCAGGATGAGGCATTCCACTCCCGTACATCTCAGATGTCCTCGTTTTTCAAGGACAACAATCTCCCCCCGTCAGTGGTTGAGAATGCGCTCGACTGTGTCTCCTGCATTTCCCGCAACTCATCCCTCACACCCCGTCCCTGCAATAACAACCAAAACAGAATCCCCCTCGTCCTCACGTACCACCCCACCAACCTCCGGATCTAATGCATCATCCTCCGACACTTCCGCCATCTACAATCCGACCCCACCACCGAAGACATTTTTTCCTCCCCACCCTTATCTGCTTTCTGGAGGGACAACTCTCTCCGTGACTCCCTCATCCGCTCCACACTCCCAACCAGTCCCATCACACCCGGCACTTTCCCCTGCAACCGCAAGAAGTGCTACACCTGCCCCTACACCTCCCCCATCATCCTCATCCCAGGCCCCAAGAAGACTTTCCACATCAAGCAGATGTTCACCTGCACATCTGCCAATGTGGTATACTGCATCCGCTGTTCCCTTTGTGGCCGCCTCTACATTGGGGAAACCAAGCGGAGACTTGGTGTTTGCTTTGCAGAACACCTACGCTCGGTTCGCACGAAACAACTGCACCTCCCAGTCATGAACCTTTTCAACACCCCCTCCCATTCCTCAGATGACATGTCCATCCTGGGCCTCCTGCAGTGCCACAATGATGCTACCCGAAGGTTGCAGGAACAGCAACTCATATTCCACTTGGGAACCCTGCAGCCCAATGGTATCAATGTGGATTTCACAAGCTTCAAAATCTCCCCTTCCCCGACCGCATCCCAAAACCAGCCCAGCTCATCCCCGCCTCCCTAACCTGTTCTTCCTCCTACCTATCCCCTCCTCCCACCTCAAGCCCCACCCCCATCTCCTACTTACTAACCTCATCCCGCCCCCTTGACCTGTCCATCCTCCCTGGACTGACCTATCTCCTCCCGACCCCCCCACCTACACTCACCTTTACTGGCTCCATCCCTGCCTCTTCGACCTGTCTGTCTCCTCTC
This sequence comes from Ginglymostoma cirratum, assembly GCA_024137785.1. Classification (NCBI taxonomy): domain Eukaryota; kingdom Metazoa; phylum Chordata; class Chondrichthyes; order Orectolobiformes; family Ginglymostomatidae; genus Ginglymostoma; species Ginglymostoma cirratum. The sequence continues at coordinate 46,188,188 of JAHRHZ010000019.1, read as the reverse complement.
CACCTATCTTCTCCTCTATCCATCTTCTATCCACCTCCCTCTCTCTCCCTGTTTATTTCAGAACTCCCTTTCCCTCCTCCATTTCTGAAGAAGGGTCTAGGCCCGAACCATCAGCTTTTCTGCTCCTCTGATGCTGCTTGGCCTGCTGTGTTCATCCAGCTCTACACCTTGTTATCTCGGATTCTCCAGCATCTGCAACTTCTAGTATCTCTGATACTCTGCAGTCCTATTTCCTCTTGTCCTGACTGTGTATGGATAAATGCTTGGCAACTTTTCAATAGTTACATCCCTAAAACTCTTATACTTTTCTGCAATGTTTTCTCATTAGTTTCTTGGCATTTATTTGAATGTTGCATAATGCATTTCAGTTTCAATAACTTGCATGAATTTAATTAACACTTTTCGTAAATTGGTCAATTCCTTTGGAGGTGGTTGAATGGTTGAATTGTTGAATATTGGCTGAGTAGTCAAATGGTTCAGTGAGTAGTCAGAGGTTTGTCTGGGTGGGTGGATGACTGGATGGATGATTATGTTGGCACCTGGCCGAGTAGTCATGTGTTCAGGCTGGTATCTGGGTGGTCGAATGGGTGGTCTGGTAGGGTGGTTCCATTTTTGGTCAGGGTTGGTGGGTATTCGGAGGTCTTTTGATAGTTGAATCCTTGGGCTAAGCTGAGTGTTTGGTTGGGTAACCTCATGAATGGGAGGTAGCTGAGGTTCTAGGTGCGTTGTCTTTTGGTTGAGTAGTTGTATGTCAAACAGGTAGACAAGTAGGTTGTTGGTAGTCAGGTTGCTGTTAGATTAGGTGACCAGTAAAGAACTGAGGCTAGTAATTGAATTGTCAGATAGGAATGACAAAGCTTACGTAAAATTTGTGCCTTGTTAATCTCTTCTTGAGATCTTTCAGTATTATGTTCACTGACTCCCTGACATTGCAATGGTTCTCCAAACAATGTATTATCTGTGTTTCAGCTGATAACTGAGACAATTAAATTCTGGAGACAGAGTTGGGAGCTTGAATGTTAAAAAAAAATCTGTCAAATAAAATTCTAGCAACAAAGATGAAAGAATATAGAAAATTATTGCATTTGTACAAATCATCCATTCATTGCATGGACTGTCAATGTTTCAGACTGAGTGGCAACAGCTGGTGTAGCACGTAAAACTGGCATAAAATGGGCAGCAGGACAGGAACACGCTCATGAAAAGGTTGACCCAATACACTGAAAGGTGGATACGGTGGGGAGAGGGAAGCGGTAGCATAGTGGCATTGCCATGTGACCAGTAATCTGTAGACCCAGGCTCATGCTTTGGCATGGACGTAAAAGTCATCACACCAACCACCACAAGCCATACCCTCCCTTGCAGAATGTAAGTGGTCCTTCACCCTTTCCCTGCAATGTAGCCAGGTCCTATGCATTATCCCTTGGCTGCAGACCAACTCTGCCAACCCAATCCTGAATTTCATTGTCAGGTGGGAATATCCCCTCTTACTATCCCTTAAGAAGACTGGTTGACAACCTGAAGGTGGGTTTGCAGAGGTTCAGCATTAAACCATGGGACTATTGATGCATATTGTCCTTGCTGATGGATGTAAGTTGCAGTTGATGCTCTGCAAGTGTGGGAGCTTCTGTCCTCAGCCACTAGCGGCATAGAGGCAATTGAGTGCTGTTCACTCCTTCTAACCTTTCAACTGCATAGACAAGGAGAGCCTCAGTAAAAACCAGTGCCTTCCTGAACTGGAATAGTAGATATTTGGGGAAAAGTGCAAATGTATCCTAGTGCCTCGTATGAATTTGGATTGTGCGGTAGTGAAGAATATCAATGTGTAAATAAGGATAGTCATTTAGTAAGTGTGCATTTTTCTCGTTTATGTTTCAAAACTCATGCGACTTTAGCAATCGTAAGGATTCATTAGCAGAAGAAGGCTTAAGTAATGGTTGTAATAAAAACTCATTAGATTGGCTGGTGAGTTTTCTGAAATGCCATAACCAAGGAATTTCAATTGGTTGAGTAGAACAATTAAATAATAAAATATAATCACAGGCATAACCAGAGACTTTAAACAAAATGTAATCTGTAAAAGAGTTCCTTAGTAATTATAAAGAGGGCAGTACAGCGGAAGTGTTGCGACTGTAGAATGTGGGAACATCTGGACATTGGTTTAAACCAAGACAAACACATCTGTGGGAAATGTTTGTAACCAGAGGAACTTTAACTCATTGTTATTGAGTTGGAGGCTAAGTTGTAGTTGCTGCAACACATCGAGGAGGAGGATATTATCTGGACATTTTGTTCTAGCAGGCAGTCACTTATTAGGATAAGGTCTTCTGATTTTGTCTGTGATCATAGACAGGAGGCTATAACTCATGTGTGCTAGTTTTGAAAGCAATGACAATCAGAATGCAGAAGTGTAGGAGCCAGAACACTTGCAACTTTCCATCAGGTTCAAGTTTCTTACAACCAGTGTGTACATGAAAGCAGGAAGCTAAGGTGGGTGAGCAAACTGACCATAACACTATTGTACAGGAAGCCATTTAAATGAGGAAAAGGGACTTATCTGAATGCAGTGGTAGTAGGAGATAGCATTGTTAGGGAAATCGACATAGCTTTCTGAAGAGGGCATGAGTCCAGAAAGCTGTGTTGCCTTCCCAGTTCCAGGATCAGGTCATTTGCCCAAGGATGGAGAGGAACATGAAATGGAAGTGGGGGTGGGGTGAGGGGGGAGAATCCAGTTCTTTTGTTCCTTGTATGTCCCAATGATGAAGCTTGGACTAAGAAAGAGGTTCCAATATGAACTGTAAGACGTTCAGGGCTAAATTAAAATGCTGAACTTCAAAGGTAGCAATTTCTGAATTATTACCGGAGTCATGAGCAAATTGCTACAATAAAATTAGAGAGATGAATGTATGGCTCAGAGAGTGGAGTGGGAGAAATGAGTTTCAGTTCACCGGGCACTGGGGAAAGTGGGAGCTGTACTGTAGAGATGTACTTCATTTGAACCATGCTAGCTAGGACCAGCATTCTTGTGAATCTTATAACTAAGTAATTAGACAGTATTTTAAATTAAATTTTGTGAAACAAAGGGGTCATATAAGAGGTGATGTGATAATTCAAAGGAAAACAATGAAGTAATAGAACAGGATAGTAAGTTGGGAAATGGAAACCAGAGTGTGACTGGGACAGGCAGAATGTACTGACTTAAAAGTGCTCTAGCAGATAAGGCTAGAGATTTCAAAAATGGTGAACAGACAGAATTAAAGATTCGATCCCTGAATGCATCCAGCATTCAAACTAGATGGATGTTGTCATCAGTATACAGGCTGCAAAGACCTTCAACTTGTTTGAAAATCAAAGAAACTTACAGGACTGAGAAGAATGAGAGAGCCTTACTTGAGAATAAGGATGGTAAGACTTGCTTCCCCTAGTAGAGTTGTCAATTACTGGAGATGTGCGGGTTTGTGATGATTGCTAGAAAGATTAGAGGAAAAACCTTTTTTACTCAGAGGGTGATGGACATCTGGGATTCACTGTCCAGTTTGGAGGTTGAAGCATGAACCCTCAACTTATTTGAAAGGAACCTGGATCTGATCAGCTGTCTTAATTTCATTTTTTACAGCAATTTTAAGATGTCAGTTGAATTCATACTTCACTCGAACATTAAAATATGTTACAGTCCTTACATAACATGAATAACTCATTTGTTGTGATCATTCCCTTAGAGCAATCATTTATGGCAGTTCTTTTGATAATAATTATTCCGAAGTAATGGATATAAAGAAATGTATCAATTCATCCAATTGCATGTACTTTTGATAAACACAATAACTTCTTGTTTTTTTTATTTGAATTACTATATGGTGTTTCCATTCTCCAATTAAAAATGTCATGCAAATAAAACAAGGCAATATGGGATAAGAAATGTGATCATTGGTCACCTTTTGGCTCCCTGACTCTGTTTTCCAATAGACCCCAGGATGGGCAGTTGGTACTCCAACCTGAAGCAAGAGGGAGCCTTGCTTACATGTTTGTATTGGTGCCCAATTAGACAGTGACAAGTATGTTTAAAACTCTGGCAACAGCGAGCTTCTTGAAGCTAAGTATAGCATGAATACACCTTTAGCCTCTCAAATGTCATTAGGTGGTGGAGTGATTACTCTGTCCATTGTAACCCAATGCTCACCACAGCATATATATATATAGTTTAAGATACCGAGCTCTCTGTCATTGAGTTTAGAACAATTACCAGGCAATAGCACAATAATTGTGCAGTTGGTGGATGCAGCAAACATGTTAATTTGAAATAAATGACTGCGGCCTTACCTTAGCATGACATTAATTGAACGTGTAACTCTTCCTTCACAGTGCATTGCGAGTAAGATGCATCATGACAAGCGGAGGGGGCGGATAAGCTAAAATATGTTGTCATGCAAATAAATTGGTGCTACAAACCAAGCCTAATAAAAACATAAGAGTAGAATATCTAAATAATTCTTTTCTTTGGAAAAGCCCATGTGGCTGACATGTGGAAACAAGTTCCACAGTCAACACTATCATGACAAATATTCCATTAACTGTGTTTAAAGTGGAATAAGACTTTAATTCTTCTTCCTTTCCTTCTTCGCACTTCTCCTCCTCCTCCACCTCCTCCCGTTACATTTATTTCATAGCTAAAGATTTTTAAAAATTGCTTACAAAGATTGCTGCAGAGATTCTCCCACAATTGTCTGCCACAGTAGATTAAAAGATAATGAAACTTCCAGTTGATTGCAGAGAAAATAACACAATAATTCATGTTTTAACACTTTTACTGTAACAAACAGACAAAAGCACAGTTTACAAAACAAGTTTGTTGTAAGTAACCGATACTATAAACTGCAGAACAGACATTTTCTTTGACTTTTCACTCAACTGAGAAACCCATTTCACTGATATACTTCATATTGTCCTTTAAGTACTGTAGTCATTAAATTTTTCATGGACCCAGTTGAAAGTGATTATTAGCTCCTGAGGGAGTACTTCCATTATTTTCTGCTTCCACTCTCATAGCTTTTAACCTGAGAACTGTCTCTCAATGTGAGGGCTGCCATTGTCTGTAAGTGTAAACAACCTACATTGTCTTCCCAGCAAATAACCTATACCTCCTTTTAATCTTTAATGGCTACAATACCCAGTCCATTTGTTAGGTAGATGCCTTGTACAATTTTTGAAATTTTTTGTCTTAAATTGGAAGCACAGCCATCTTGTAAACCTTATATTTGTGATGTTATATTACACAGATCTTCCAGTCAGCAATAGAAGTGGAAGCAACCATGGTTGACAGTGCGCATCCATCTTTTTTGAGTTTCTTGCACTTGGAACATTCCCCCTCAGCTGTAATATGGTTTAAATTGTTTTCAAATGGTCACAGATGGTCTCAGATGTTTTTATTTAAGGCTTAACAGTGCTCACAAGTGTTTGCAATAACCTTTAAGAGTTTTGCAGTGAGATCAAAGTGGACAGGAGGTACACCATAAGGGTTAGGTAGGTAGTTAATGAGACACATTTAGTAAGATGTGATGAATAATCCAGCTGGGCCTCATGGCAGGCATCCCCACCCAAAAGAGTTAATGTAACTCACACTTAGCCAAAAATATGTAAGATTCAGCTTCTAGTCTCTGGCAACCTTCATTCACGTGCAACTCCTGATTGGAATGCAAGCTATTAAACGTATCTCATATTCCAAAATAAATGTACTGAAAATTTCAGAAAGACAAAAAAGTCAATTAAAAAAATTGCAATTCTAAAATGTGTCACCTTTTTCTATTATGACAATGCATCACAGCAATGGGATTGAATTCCCTCCAGCATCATGCAACATGTTTGGTTAATTAAACTTTCCTGTGCACCCTTCTACTTAAAAATTGCTTTGCTTACAAAGTTATTGAAACAGTGTTCAGAACAACGAGTGCACCAGAATATGCTATTCAGAGCAATGGTCAGCAATGCAGATAGAAAGTCAAGAAACTGCTCCATTCTGCCGAGATAAGAACCACACGCTTTTCTGTGCTCCTCTATTCTAACAGCATCTCTGCTATGGTATTCATCTCTCACCAAGACTCATGCACTGCAATGCTCACCGCTGAATGTGTGTTATTAACACAGCAGCTTCCTCTATCTTTCGATGCATCTCAATGCTTCCCCCAATATATGCTAGCACTAACAATTGTGCCACCCACTGGAAACTCATGCAATTCCCCACCTTTTGCTCATTGTAGCAGAACACAGCCGATAACAGGGCAGAGAGAATCCATATGGATTGAAGAATGCCCAACGTCTATTTCCTCACCGTCAATAAGAAGGGAATTCTGGTCCCAATGAGAAGCCCGGGATCACTCCCATGGGGATGCCGAAGAGTCCATGTCCCACCAAACAATAATAATTGCACACCATTTCTAACCATTGGCTGTGAGGCTTTTGCTCTTTGGACTTGCAGTTTCCGTCAGTCTGCTCTCGGTCTTTGAAGAGAAACACCCAATTCCAATATCCTCAACCCCGACTCTGAGTATGGTAGCTTGGAGGCCTCGAAAGAAGCATTGACAAGGCTGAAATTCCACACACCTCACCAGCTCAGATGCAGGCACCTCAGTATGTGGGAGGCAATAGTCCTCATTAAGTAGAGGTTGTAGCAGTGCAGCAAACCCTGCGACCGTCTGGCAGTCTCCATGGACAGGTTAGCAGCTGCCATGGAGAGTCAGGCCCAGTGCACTTAGGGGCTATTGGAGACAGGCACAGACCTGCACTCCAAAACCCCATCTATTTGACCTCAGGACCAAAGACATGGTGGAAGGCAATCTTGACACCAGTACAGCTGAACCCCTTCACGAGGAGACAGGGCAGTACCAGGAGCCACTAGTCAGACACAGAATCTCACACAGGCCCATCCACACTTTCCACTCAGGACACTGCTTATGTGGCCACGCCCTCCATCTCCATCCTGCCTGACCCCTCTGGCCCTTGGTAGTTTAAGCCGAGGAGGGTCGGCTTGCCTGTAGCCAGAAGACCCTCAGCATGTCAGGTACATCCTGACACATACACTCCTGCGGTCTCCCTACCAAACCTGCAGGGTCAATGAGCTCCACTGTTGAGCTGTCTCCCTCCAACCCAACTGTGGAACCAGGGAGTACACTGTAATACATAGTGGGAGGGAGAGAACGAGGAAAACGTATTGAGCCACTTTGATGATATGGGTGGATGAAGCTTGTATTTGACTATTGGTTTTTGCGTAAATGTTGCTGGTGTTAACTGTCGCGAGGTTGTGAACCATGAAGCGGCACTTCATGACCATAGACGATGTTCATTGGAGGGAGGTTCTGAGAGCTTATTTCACCTTCTGGAAGCAGGGGAGCAATGTATACACATGGCATTGGGTCATAATGTCAGATTTATCCCTTCTTGTTCAACATCCCTAGATCCGTCTGTGCACAAGGGGGTGGCTGTCAATGAGTTGTCCAGCAGTGGCTTTGCCAAGGAGGTGCCACATACAGAGCGGATACATGCCACATACAATGCTGTCGGATGCCCAGGCAGTCTGAAGCCCATGTGTCAATATGGTATACATTGCATGGATCTGTGGCCAATGTTCTTAACCTTTAAAAGGCCTATGGTCAGCGTGTGCTGCAGTCTACTCCCTCACAAGTTGCTCACCCTGCCCACTCTGAATGTAGATGTGACCATAGAAGGTGAAAGCAAGTGTTCCTCTGTCAGTGGCTTCTAGCCTCAGCCTGAACATATCAATGAACTCCCAGATATCAACATTGTCTTCCTAGTGGCCCATTCTTTCAACCCCTACAAGGTTTCCACTTCCTCAAGTCCCTACCCAATTGGTCTACAAGTGCCAAAACTTGTCCACCTTTCCCACTAAGCCCTTGGCATATGAGGTGGTCGTACCTCGTGCGGTCATTTACTAACCTGTCCGTGCCCTCCTCCTTTAAAACCAGGTGCTGCTGACCATTGACAAACTCCCCTCCCACAATATCCCCTTCCCAACAGTGTTTAAAAGTCTTCCTCCCTTGCAAATTCTACCTTCCCCTTTACAATTATACTGTGCCTTGCCCATAGCCCCCAAGTCTCAAAGACTAACCTGCTGAGAGTTAGTCCCATGGCAGCAGCTGAGATGGTGCATCCTTCCCTATCAGTTTCTGCGGACAGAGCTCACAGACGGACCATGGCTCAACTTGTCAACCAACATGCCTGCACAGCCCTAGACAAGACATATCCAGACCCCTGACTGGTATATATATTTCCTCAACTACATTAGCCCTACCTCTTGGATTTTGTGTTACAGAGCCAATAGATTTACTATGGTTCACTCCTTAAACAGCAGAAGCGTGGACTTCTTGACTGATTAAAACACCAACCAGCTGCCTGAATGTGACCAATTCCCTTGACATACTGTGCTGGGACCCCTGACCAATAGGTGCCTCCATGGACTGCAGTAATGACTACTCCCCCCAAAATTTAAGGCTCAGCTTCTTGCTTGCTGAACACACAGAGTGCCTGTAACGTAAGCTGCTGGCACATTGTTCAGATGTGAGATTGACTTATGGCACTGCCATATTGCAAGATTTTCACCCTCTAGTCTGAGGCATGCTGACCAGCGAGGCAAGCTACTTGTTCCTGTCACTGTGCCAACTGGCACTGCATGGCAAAGCATGGCTGCTGCTAGCATGCAGGCAAGTACTAAAGTGGTCGAGTACTAAAACAGGAAGCAAGTATCCCTGAGATGCAGCCTGGTTCTGTCTGTGAGCTGGGCACCTGATCCCGTGTGCAAAGTTCCCTTGCTGCTTTCAGTGCCAGTTGCTGGAGTGCCCTGCAATGCCAGTGAATGCCACAAGTGCCAGCATGGTTTGATGAGTTGGCTGATGTCAAATACTAATGTCCATGGAGATGGTGAGTGTGTGCCCCGTGTCAATTGACCATGCCCTGGGGACAGCAGAATTGTTGTGGCTGACATAAATCTTTATTGGAGCAAACAGCATGTAGAATTGGTCTGGTACCCGCTTTGGTTTGCTTATTGGGTAACTAGTATGTCCGGAGAATTCGGTAAGATAGGAGGATAAATATTCATGAGACAAGTTGTGGCATTTAATACGTGTTATTCCCTGTCAATTTGCACCTCGCCACCGCCTAACAATAATCTTACCATCGCTACTTGCAAACAACATAAAAGTGGAACGAAATGACCTTGATACTGATGTGGATTTCTTGTCCAATTCTGCAAGACATCTCACCATGGCGCACCTTGCTCTGACCCTTATAACATACCAACCCCTTGTGCCAGCTTAGAGACAAGATGAGCTTTTGTTCTAAAACATGTAACATTTGGGTTATACGTTTGTGACATTAATGTTTGTGAGATTTCTCACAATCCCGTGTTGTGATGTCAGAAGTCATTTGTTGATGTTGAATTCTGAATCTCAATAACTCAGAATTTGGCCACACTTATTTTGACAACAGACCCTAGTCGGTCAAAGTCCAAGTTTAACAGGCTGTCCATTAACAAAGCAAAACTGGCTCAACTCACCGAGTGGGTTTGCTTGAAACATCGGTCACGCACATAGTTGTCCATTTGAGCTGGGCAGTTTGGGAAAGATGCCTATTCAATGTGAACCACTTCTTCAGAACAAGAAAGAGAAATAAACAACAAGCTGGTCCAATGCTTCTGTACACTACTTCTTGATTGGCTCAAGTCAGCACTGGCAAAGGGTTGGGAGCAGGTTGCTTGCTCTTCCTCTTTGCCAGGAGCTCTGCATGGTACTGCAGAAAGGTGGATGGAAAGTCAAAAATATACAATCTTAAAAGAAAATTTGTATAAGAAAGGGACAAAACTTTGCTACATGACAATACTGAAGTATGTTTGGTTCAAGTTCCTGCATTCACTCAGTCAATGTCAATATTAATATGTTAATGTCAAATGGGTTGTCACCTCTGATAAAATAGCAACACATGGAATCTGATAAGAACCCATTAAACTGTCTCATATCACTCAATGCAATATTAAATCTCATAACTTGAAAGTGGGTATCTGTGTTTGAAACATAGCTCGCCAGTTCTGATGAAAGGTCACCAGACCCAAAACATTAAATCTGCTTTCCCTCCACAGATGTTGCCAGACCTGCTGTGAATCTCTAACAATTTCTGTTTTTGTTTCAGATTGCTTTATTCAGTTCACCACCTGTAATGCGTGTTGTAACATTTCTCAATTCCGACCAATGAGGTCCAGCGGGAGATGTTTGAGGATTGTTCATAACTACTTTGCTGGAACAAGCATGCCACACCCACCCATTCATGTCAGGATCACCATGATCAGTGGTGGTAATTCACCAATGATGGGAAGTTGTAGGATTGGCTGGCTCTCACACTCAGCTGGGCTCCATGTCGGGCTTGGAGGAACAAGGCAGTTGCAGGATAATATTGAACTGATCAGTAGCAGTCGTCTATTTTACAATTTCGATGAACCCACAAAACAAATGGAAAGTACCTTTTTCTCAACAACATCCAATAATCACCTTACAGAACTCTGGTTTGACCATTCAGCCTCTTGGAGAATTGAGTGAATTGTGTCCACAGCCACTTTGACCAGTTTGAGTCAAATATTGTAACTTTATTCTACAACCCCTGTTTGATATGGGAGAGCTGCTTGGCCTTTAAAGCCATGTGAGAAAACTGCTCCAGGCATGTAGCGTCAATGGTGATTTTAACTACAATTAGACCATGAGACTATAAGATATAGGAGGAGAATTATCCATTTGACCTAATGACTCTGCTCTGCCTTTCAACCATGGCTAACATATTTCTCAATTCCATCCTCCCGCCTTCTCCCCATAACCCTTGATTCCCTTACAAATCAAGAACCTATCTATCTTTTGACGATTCATGTTGCACATCACACAATGTTCAAGTAAGACTCAGGTGGCTGGATTATGCAGTCTTTTATCAGTTGGGTTAAAGGCCGTAACTTTTATAGAAATTTTAATATTTAGCATATCTTATCTTTAACAGTAATTCAGAGAATTTGGAATAAAACAAGGAACTGCAGATGTTGGAGATCTGAAAGACATAAAAGCATGTTGCTAGAGAAACTCAGCACATCTGGTAGCATCTGTGAAGAGAAAGCAGAGTTAAAGTTTCATGTCCAGTCAGATAGACACTGCCAGACCTTTTGAGTTTCACCAGAAAATTTCAGTTTTCGTTTGTTTAAAAGAAATTGGGAATGTCTTCACCCAGAGATTCCGTACAGAGCAGTTTCCTTTGTTGTTTTCAGTCTTTTCAGCTAAGTGTTCGAGAAACTTAATTAGCAATTCAAAATCAGCCAAACTCCCCAAGTTTCAAATAAATTCAATGATTTCCAAAATATGCCCAGTTCTAATTAAATGGGTCACACTGCATGAAACAAAACAATCAATTTTATTAATTCATGTGAGAAACACACAATTAATGAAAGGCTACAGGATTGGAATGATTCTGTTGCAACACTGTGAAGATGTTTCTTTGAATTTTATTGAGTGTTTTCCCAAACTAATGAGGTGAATCTATTAAAACATGCATCTTTATAGATTTCTGGAAATTCACCCTTACTTATTTCCTCAATTCAATTAACTGATACAATTGTTTCGTTGGAGTCACATCTTGATATTTCTGGTGCTGACATTTTGAAAGTTGGTAAGACTATGTTAAAAATAACCATTTGAAGGGGAATAGTTTCAGGCATTTGAATCATCGTTCTAAGGCCTAAGTATGAAACTGTCAAGATTGGATTTGGACAAAGCCTGATCTTATAGAGGTTGCTGCCCATAAACCTCTCCAGAGCCTTTTCCCTTCCAGCACCTCCTGATTGTGGCCACTGGGCAATGACTTTGCAGGAGTGAGCAAGAAAGCATTTAAGATCAGTAATAGGGGCTCATTATGAGTGACAGGTATAAGGTATAAAATTGTAATCTTTCTTGAAATCTTTGTATGCAGAGAGTTCCTGCAATAGCTGGTAACTTGCAATTTAAGGTGGCATGAATATCAATGTTGATTTTTCAGCAAACGTAGCTTAATGATGGATGGAAGGACTGGATGAACGGCTGAACATGACAGTGCGGGGTAAAAGTATCATTCCCGAGGCAGTTTACCATCACCTTTTCAAGGGCAATTAGGGATGGACAATAAGTACTGGCCCAGCCACCCACATCCATGAGTGAACTTTTTAAAAAATAATTAAATTGTCTACAACTGTTACACCTCTCATTTTCCATTGCCATGTGTGCCCTTGCTCATATCATGACAAGGATCCTTATCCAATTAGGCTTTACAGTAGTTTCCATTCCAGGACAAGACTATACAGTAAACAGCAAACCACGATCATGTTATATTCTTGCTGTGGATTGTATTGTAGAAAATCACCAGGCTTGACAAGGTACTTAAGCGAAATGGATATTGCAAATCTGAAATATAAACAGAAAGTGCTAGAAATACTCAGCAGGTCAATCAACACATAATATGGAAAAAGTTAGTGATGTAACAAATTTTAAGCAACTTCAGAGGCAGTGAAAGGGGGAGTAGGTAAAGCATGAAAGGAAGGCACGTGATAGGGAACATGGCAGGAAAAATTGAATGATCAACAGGGTAAAGATATGAGGGAAAAGGAGATGGGAATGTGACAAGTAAAGAAACAAACGATAAGTCCAGATGATGTCTAAAAAGGAATAGCAGAATCATCACCACCAGTAGCTGACTGATAAAATGAAAACTGAGATTCTAATCTGAACTGATTGAACTCAGATCCAGATGTATTTGCCGCATTGTAAAGCCTCTGAAAGCTGGAATGTACGGTGAAAGTGGCATAAAATCACAAATCCTGCTACTGAACGTGACACTTCAGTGGTTCGGGTATAGACAGGGTGAGGGGTCAGAGGAATGGGTAGAGAGCATGATATAGTAGGGGCTTAGCATGGATGGGAGGCGGGGAATGTATGTTAGTGAGAAGATGTGTGGCTGGTGTGAGTGGTGAGAGCTGGAGGAATGGTTTATATTTTAGTTCTTAATTTTAATTTTTGGACACAATGCTAGAAGCCAGAGACAGGCTTTCCACCCAGTCAGCTTCAGGAACAGGCATCCTCCTCAGTTTTTCCAGGATCAGCTGACCCGATTTCCTATTCGGCCTGTCCCCGTGACCAAGGATAGGGAGAACAGGCGGCCATTTTCAGAAGTCAGGTTTGCAAGGCCAGAAACTCTCCCACCTCAGCACACCCAACTAGTGAATTAAAATAGGGGCCTCAATGTGGGGTCCAGCAGTCTGTGAAGTTCTTCACCAGAAGATCAAGTACTGTTTCTCAATTGTAGTTTTGAGTGTCATTGAAATAGAGAGGACCCTGACAACAAATAAGTCAGAGTGGAAATGGTGCAGAGAATCAAAATGAGAATTAACCGGAATCGTATGACCATGCTTATTGATTGTTTCACAAGGTGGTCTTGTTGGGGATGTCTTGTTAAGGTTAGACAGGGTGTTGATGGGGCCTCTTCTGGAGTACTGTGTCCAATTCTGGTCTCCCTGTTATAGGAAGGATATTGTTATGATAGAAAGGGTTCAAAAAGATTTAGCAGGATGTTGCGGGGAATGGAGGGTTTGCATTATAATGAGAGGCTGGATAGGCCAGGACTTTTTTCACTGGAGCATAGTAGGTTGAAGAGTGACCTTATAGAGGTTTATAAAATAATGAAGGGTATAGATAAGTTGAATGACAGGTGTCTTTTCTGTAGGTTGTGGTGTTTCAAGATTAGGGGGCATACTTTTAAAGTGAGAAGAGAAAGATTTAAAAAAGACACGAGAGACAATTTTTTTACGCAGGCAGTCGTTCATGCTTGGAATGGACATCCAGAAGAAGTGGTGGTTGTGGGTAGAGTTATAACAATTTAAAAGACATTTGGATAAATACACGAATAAGAAATGTTTGGAGCATATGGTCCAAGCGCAGGCAGGTAGAACTATTTTAGTTTGGAATTATGGTCGACCAAAGGGTCAATTCTGTGCTGTATGACTGTATGACTGTATGGTCTGTCAAAAATACAGATAATGTCATCAGATTTCAACTTGTGCCTATGCATTGGCACGCTCTGATATTCAACAGGAGATCTGACCCTTAACTCAAGATTTGGTCAGAAATTACAAAGTTGCTGGAAAATCTCAGCAGGTCTGACAGCATCTGTGAAGGAGAAACAGAGTTAACGTTTCGGGTCCGCTGACCCTTCCACAGAACTGAGGAGTGGTCACCAGATATGAAACGTTAACTCTGTTTTTTCCTTGACAGATGCTGCCAGACCTGCTAAGCTTTTCCAGCAACTTTGTTTATGTTCCTGATTTATAGTATCCACAGTTCTTTCTGCTTGTATTCGGTCAGAAATTACAATGGATTGAAAACAGAATTCAATTTTCACTTCCGATCCCCTTTTTGTTTTGGTCCTGCTTCTCACCTGATTTTGGGCACAGATATTTGTATTTATTTGTAGCTCAGGAGGTGGTATATTCATGTTCCTTTGTGTTTGGTATTGATCTGATTTCTGTGTTGAAAAGACTTGATGAAGCTCAAAAATTTAAATTGCAAATATGCGAAGTACAAAACATAAAGAGTTTTAGGTATTGAATTATTTTTGTGACTATTGTACTCCAAAAAAAAACACTGCTTGCATACTAATATGTAGTTTCAACAGTTACAGTGATACAGTTTTGCCAATTCTGAAAGAAGATGCATACTGATAAACAGAACAATTTCAGCAACGACTCAGGCACCTGGACCCAGTCAGGTTGACATCTGTAATAATCTTTAGCTATTGCTCCTTCATCCTGCTGATCCAGACATTCATACCACGAGTGGGTAGTTTTACAAATTTATAAAGCGACTATCAAAGGCATGACTGCACCATCAATTGGGTATTGGTTGAAGTCACCCAAGGTAAATCCAAAACTGGTTTATATGCCGCTTTGGTAGGGGTAAGACTTTTCTGTTGTTATTAAATGAGTATTCGAGACAGTATGAAGATTAAATCGTGTTCTGATCTCTAGTATATCGAAAAGGACCTTAGTAGTAAGTAATTTAATAGCAGAAAAAATGCCCGCATAAAGAAAAATGTTAGAATGGCTATAGAATAGGGTAAGAAAACATTTGAAAAAGATGCAATCTAAATACATGGCACTCTTTCAATAAACACAGGAAAATATAAAGGCATACAAGTAGTGTCTTAGGTCTTCTGAGAAATGATTACCCATGACTGCAAGGAAAAAGTACATTTAGTGATATAACTGGGAGCCTGAAGAATAACTATTTGCGTTAAGCTAACCAAACGGAGGCTGTAAAAGAGAAACTTGCATTGCTGTTACTTTCTGAGTAGCCTTTGAGAGGGAACTGACATTCTCAGGCTGCATTCCAAAAGAAGTGCATTGGGAGCTAAGTCTTTGTCATCAAGAGAAAGAAGATATTCCTGATGGTGAACAAATCACCTCAAAATCTGGCCCCTAATAAACTATACCAAGGAATCTTTTTGGTTAAATATCTTGGAGACTGATATCAATTGCAGAAATATTTTATCTTTTGGCCTAGGGAGAGTGACCGGAACAGGAAAAGGTTAAAGAGTCATAAATAAAAATCAAACAATGTGATGTAGAAGTGAACTTTTTGGTTCATTGTACCTCAGTCAAATTTTTGAACAGATATCCAATGAATCCTGTCTTCTGTACTTTCTCCAGAACTCTGCATTTTTTTTCCTTTCAAGTATTTGTTCAACTCCTTTTTCAATGTCATAACAGAATCTGTTTCTGCTATTCTTTTGTTACGGCATTCCAGTGCATCACGACTCATTGCTTAGAAAAATCTTTCCTCATGTCACTTCTGGTCCTTTGTTAATAACCTTTAAATCTATTGCCACTATTCTCCATCACTTCTACCAAAGGAAGCATTATTTTCACCACTTTACTCTATTCTGAACACTTCTAACAGAAATAATTATTTTCCTTAAAACTCTTTACATCTTGTACATAGTATATTTACAATTTAGATCTTTAAGCTTCATCAAGTCTGTCCTGCATAAAAATCAGAGTCAAAGCAGCCTACAATAATTGTTTTTTCTTCTGGAAATGTTTTCCCTTCTGAAATGCCTGTTAGACTCTTTACATAGTTTTTGCTCCCATTCCTGGAGAGAATTCATTGTAATGCGTCTTTAAACTAAAGGATGTAATTTTCTTCATGTAATTAATTTGAAAGCTAGTAATTCTCAATCAAGAGTTACTGTTATACTAATGAATACCTATCTCTTTTGAAATTTCTCTCATAGGGTGTTAAGTTAAGCATAGAGAGACAGATCACATAGTTCAGTGAAAATGCAAAATTAGTCGATAGCAGAGCTGAAACTGGCTACAGTCCATTTACAAGCACATAACCAACAAAGCATTAACCAACTGACAGACTGGAGGCTTTCATAAACTTGTTCCACAAGACTCGTTGGAACAGATTATGGATGTTGACAGTATTTAGCTTTCAGAGACAGCTCACTCATTTTAGACCATCAATTTCAAGCCAGATTAACTTTGGTGACCTTAAGGTGAATTCTAAGTTTTGGAGAGTGGGGGAATCTGCACACAGGCTCACCATGGTCATCAGGAGGGCTATGGAGCTGGGAGATGCACTCCTACTTCTTCTGGTACCATAGGCCCATTACAAAATAAAACATCAACCTTGCTAACAGCTCCTGCTTAGGTATACTGGAACATGAATAGCTACTTAGCTTATAAAGCAGAGCTCATAACTGGAGAAGGAACTGCAGATGCTGGAGAATCTGAGATAACAAGGTGTAGAGCTGGATGAACACAGCAGGCCAAGCAGCATCAGAGGAGCAGGAAGCCTAGAGTTGCAGTGGGAGAGAGATCCACTGAGGTTCTCCCTCCCACTGTAACTCTACCCTTCCTGTTCCTCTGATGCTGCTTGGCCTGCTGTGTTCATCCAGCTCTACACCTTGTTATCTCATAACTGGAGAAACAAGGTTTGTTCTCTTCTCTGACCAACAGTTGCCCACACTTGACAAATGTGTTTGAAAAAGAATGTTAAGCATGTTGAAGTCCCTAATAATTGTGTACAGTCTTTAGTAGATTAAAATCAGTCTTTTATGCTGTTTGTTTCTAATGCTAACTCTGGAAATTTTCAATGTGGTGAGAACTCCATTTAATTCTTCATCGTGCATTTACTTTAAAGGTAGTACATTCCTCTACAGTGTTGGAAACATAAGCATTTTGACACCACATTAATTTTGCAATTAGACTAAGGATCCAAACATCTTAACTGATGATACAGAGCCATGAGTCCGAATGTCACCACAGCAACCAGGGAATTTGAAATCAGTTAATTGTACAAAAATTTGGAGTAAAAGCTCAGAACAGTAACACTGACCATGGAACGTATATGATTGTCATAAAAATTCTATCTGCTTCACCAATATACTTGGGGGAAGGTATCCTTACTTAAATTGATCTTAGTCAAAAATGACACGACGCCAGTTTATAGCCTAACAGATTTGCTTGAACTTACAAGCTTTCGGATTGCAGCCCCTTCATCAGGTGCAGTGAGAGGAGACCTGACAGACACAGAACTTATCGGCAGAGAGATAAAGGGCAGAGAGATCAAAGGATCAAACAATTGGTGTGACTGGAGTGAACAAACCTAAAATGGTTGACTGACTGCCTACTTCCTGTTGAATCTTTAATCATTCGTACAGTCCGGCCTCTAGAAATCGCAAAAGCAAGGGTATGGAGAATTCTGTTGGAAAGGAATGCAAGTTTCAATTGATTAAGATGCAACTTCCAGAATCTGTTTCAAGTCACTGTGCTGAGATAATTAAAGGTTTCATCAGTGTCTGCCTAACTTTCCAAACTTCAAGCAGGCAGAGCGATAGGAATAAACAAAAGGTGACAAATCAGGTCAGACACTGAATTGTAGGTGTTAGGCCTTTCCAGTATCTGTCTCAGAGTTTTAATCTGGAATCAGGCTGGTTTTATTCCGAAAGTAGGAATTTATAAAATGTCACACTGACTGACTGTGATACATCTGCAGCACCTTTTATCTCTACTACAAATTGTGTGTTTCTTGAACAAGATAGAATGCATCTGCAAATAAACAAACAACTTGGATGAAATGGTTAACTCTATGTCTATGAGATCTACTCTCACTGCACTTTATGAAGTGGTGGTGGTCTGAAAGTTTGTGATTTCAAATACTCTGTTGGACTATAACCTGGTGTTGTGTCATTTGTGACTTTGTCCTCCCCAGTCCAACGCTGGCACCTTTACATCATGGCTGCCAATTTTACCTTACATTATGAAGGCCAACACCAATGAGATTAACCTGTCCTCTGAAATTGTTTAGTAGGACACTCATTTGTATTCACACAGCTAATTACCACATTTTCAAGGACATTCAGAGTTGAATAGTCACTGCTGGGCTTGCCAGTGACACCATGACACTATGAATGAATAAAAGAATGACCATGTGAATGCAAGGAGCAGCAATGTTTATCCAAAACAGACATTTCCAGCCAATAAAGCATCAGAAGCACTTGACAATTGGGGATTACACAATGGTACTTGACATGTTTATAGTTTTATATTTTTGTCTGAAATAAAGAACACTATCATCCTTACAGCAGCTTAACTGTGAGGAACTGTAGTCTTGCAGTTTGTTGTATGACACAGAAATCCTGACGAGTCGATTTGAAGGCATTTTATATGGTCTTTGAAGCTTTAAAATAATCAGTGATTTCCAGTTGTTCAGAAATACTCTTTGTATTTCAATAAGAAAGCAACGCATATTCAAGTACTTTATAATAGGAATTTCCAACTCCAATGATTGCTAAATGAATTTCAGTCTCTTGTGCATTGATTTCTGGTGGCTAACTCTGATCCTTTTCAATATGAAGATAACTCAATTTCTTCCTTCAAGACTATTTCATGGTTCAGTTACTTTAAAGGTGTTACAGTGGCCATCAATGTTGACAATGATGACCATGCATTGTGTGTTGCTCAGTGTACTGTAACAGATTACTCAAAAATGGATGGCTTCTGATGCTGGTTGAAACTACAAACTGTAGGGTTAGGTCTTGCAAATGTGTGTTTGCAAAGCAGAACAGTACATTTTTGAATGAATCATCAGAAATTTGGATTTGGTCTATGGCATTTTCTGCAAGATGTTATGTCCATTAAATTTAATGAAATATTATGATGGTATCATGCCCCACAGATACTGATGCACTCTGCGCGCAAACACATCGATAAAACCTGAACTCACATAGTACTAGTCAGCAACAGCTGCAAAAGTGGAATAGGACCATGTAGAAATGTAATGCCAATATATGCTGGACATCAAGGAGAGTTTCACAGGCCATTATCTTAAACATTTTCCCTTTACTAGTTATCTAACCCAGGGCATTGAATGTTTGGAGCAACTTCCATGAGCAATGGAAGGACAAATTAAATAGTGCCTGTAAAATTATTTAGTGTAAGCAAGTGACTTTTTTCTCATTCCTTACTTCCTTCTGTTTCTGATTTCTCATTAGATGGCACTTTGAACACATATTCTCTAACAGTCTTTATGTCCTTGCACTATTGAGTTTCAAACGAATTAGTTTTATTCTCTTCAATCTGGTTGGCATTTCACAGTAAGAGTGCTGTGTGATGGCACAGTGCCTTTAAGAGAGATGCATTCTGTGCTGTTTCTTTTGCAGACAGCAATTGCCACTACGGTACTGGGTATCTGCTTCAAACATAGGGAGTTTGTAAACAGTTTGGAGGTTTCCCAGGGTGTTTTTTTTTAAATTAGACAAAGGTAGCAGGAGTAGGCAGGGTCAGAGCTTGCACAGACCCAGGAAGGTTTTGATTTTGTCACGGTTGATGAGTAAGTTTTTGCTGCTGCTGAGTTAACAGCTTGAGTTCCCTGCTGCACAGTCATAAACAAGAGGCTTTCTCTTTGAAATAAAAAAGAAGCAGTTTGTTTCTTTCAGTATTCCATCCTGCTGGACTGGAGAAAGACAGCACGTGAGAACATTAGAGATAACAAGGTGTACAGCTGGATGAACACAGCAGGCCAAGCAGCATCAGAGGAGCAGGAAAGCTGACGTTTTGGAAACATTAACTGTTTTACTAAATTGCCTTGCCAAGAACGCGTTTATGGGATGCTGCCTGTATTGGAACAATTGGTGGTTAATGGTTAAGTCATATATTATCCTGTTTAGTATTTCAATAGAGTTAAAGCTACACCAATTGTTCTTTTTTTCTTTGAATTTTAACCATATTGTAAGAATAAAGTGTGTTTTAATAAATATTATAGTTAGGGTCGAGGCTATCTCCTAAATCTTTTGGGAGTGTTGGGGGCCTGGTCTCATCCACAAAAGTTGCTCCTTCTACTTATTTTATCAGTGAAAAGAAATGAGTAGGATCCAAATCAGCTCAGTTCCTCTACGACCTAAGCAACTTAGATAGGCTTACCTACACTCGAGCTGCTGTTATTAGGTTTAGTGTTTTATCTTACTTGATTTATGAAACAACACATCAACAGGAAATAATTCCTTTACACTACAGGGTAAAATGTTATGCCTCGCACTCTCAGCACAGAATTTCATGATTTACATTCCCATCATGAGAAACTTTGCATTTCAATTCAGGAGCAGGGAGAAGCTGCGTTGAATCAATTGGTGGAATTTTCCCCTCCCTAGCGTGGAGTCAGCAATGGTGAGAAGGTTGAGAAAATATGGACCGAATAAAGAAATCAGAGTTTTGATATCAAGAAATTTTTTTGGTGATTTTCTCCTCAACCCTAAATGGTGATTTCAGAATCTTGTCTTTGTTTGGTGATTTACTTGATTCCATGTATTTGCATCTCATTAAAATATCAACTTTCTTTATTTCACAAATCATAACCAATTTTCTTCTCCTGACCTGAGAAATACAACACCATAAATTCCCAACATCTAAATCAGAGTAAGCAGGCACCTGTTGGCTGCAACTCATTGAATGCTTGCCACAGCCATCATCTAACTGTTTCTTCACAACAACGTCTCCACACGTTCCATGGCCATCATCCTCCTCAATCCTTTGTCCATGCAAGCCAGCATCAGCAAGCCAGCAACCTCAGTACACCATCATGACTGATCTTAGGCCAACTCACAGGCCACTTTCTCTCCTGAACACTGTATTTTATAGCTTAGGGACACCTGAGGGCATACATGTTTCTTCCAGAGTGCCTTGCATGCAGGGACAGACATGCATGTAGCTGTAAACTTTCACATGCTTCCTCAGAGGGTTGAGTGGCTTCCTCCTCTGAGGTGAAAGTAAAGCTAAGGTTCTCTAGCACTGGTGTCTTCTTAGCAGAAGTAAACTGGGTGCTGTTTATAGTCTGCATAACAGAGAAGGAATTAGTTTGGCAAGAAGGATAAACACTTATCTAGATTAAGCATGAGCTTTTGCTGATGGTAATGAGAGAGAACAGAATGGCACAATGCTTGGTTGATCATTGTCATCCCCTTGTCCCCACATGAGCAGTCAACCCTTTCTCTAGCTATGTCCATTAACATCTCCTCATTTATAGTTAAGAGCTGAATACACCGCTCTACTTACTTCTCAGCCCAGTTGTGGACCAATGCGCCCCCTCACTCTCAGCCTGTTTGTGGACCAGTATCCTCCCTCATACCTCAGTGTGGCTGTGGACCACTGTTTGCTTCAATGAGACAGATAGCAGGAAATCACAGTTGGTTCTGTCATTGGGAAAATGCTCGAGTTTATTTAAAAAAAATAAGAGGACATGTAGAAAAGCTTAACATAATCATAGATAGAGTCAACACAGAGTCATAGAGTCATAGAGACATACAGCAAGGAAACGGGTCTTTCGGTCCAACTCATCCATGCTGACCAGGTATCTGAAGTTAATGTAGTCCCATTTGCCAGCACTTGGCCCATATCACTCTAAACCCCTGCTATTCATATACCCATCCAGATGCTTTTTAAATGTTTAATTGTACCAGCCTCCACCACCTCCTCTGGCAGTCCATTCCATACACACATCACCCTCTGCATGAAAAGGTTGCCCCTGAGATCCCTTTTAAATCTCTCCTCTCTCACTTTAAACTCATGTCCTCTAGTTTTGGACTCCCCTACCCCAGGGAAAAGACCTTGAATATTCACCCTATCGATGCACCTCATGAATTTACAAACCTCTTAAGTCAGCCCTCAGCCTCCGACGATCCAGGGAAAATTGCCCCAGCCTATTTAGCCTCTCCATTTGGTTAAACCTTCCAACCCCAGCAACATCCTTGTAAACATTTTCTGAACCTTTTCAAGTTTAATAACAACTTTCCTATGGCAGGGAGACCAGAATTGCATGCAGTATTCCAAAAGTAGCCTAACTCATGTCCTGCACAGCTGCAACACGAGCTCCCAACTCCTACACTCAATGCATTGATGAATAAAGGCAAGCATACCAAATGTTTCTTTACTATCCTGTCTACCTGCAACACCACTTTCAAGGAACTATGAACCTGCACAGCAAGGTCTCTTTGTTCCGCAACACGCCC
The DNA here is from genome assembly GCA_024137785.1 of Ginglymostoma cirratum. Lineage (NCBI taxonomy): Eukaryota > Metazoa > Chordata > Chondrichthyes > Orectolobiformes > Ginglymostomatidae > Ginglymostoma > Ginglymostoma cirratum. The sequence goes on along the minus strand of JAHRHZ010000019.1, from coordinate 46,165,565 downwards.
CAGGACCTCACCATTAAATGCATTTTGTGAAAGGGAAATTATGTTGGGCAAAATTGCGAGACTTCTTTAATGACACAACAAACAGAGATAACGAAAGAGAGCTGCTAGACATAGTGTCTTTGGATTTCCAGAAGGCATTTGAAAAACAGCGATATAATAGATTATTGCACAAATTAGGAGTTAATGTAATTGGGGTGTGTATTAGTATAGATTGTGGGTTGGTTAAAACACAGAAAACAGAGAGTTGGGGTTAATATCTAATTTTTCAATTTGGAAAGTCTTAACTAGCGGCCACAAGTTTTAGGAATTAAGTTATCTACTGTCTATCATAATGATTTGGAGAAAGGGGTAGAGCGTAACATATCCAAATTTGCTGGTGGTACAAGATAGGTGGGAGAGTATGTTTTGAGAAGACATCAACAATTTGCACAGAGATAGGTTCAGTGAGTGGGAGCAAAAGCTGGGCAGGTAGAGTTCGATGTATGAAAGTGTGATATCACACACATTGGTAGGAAGAATCAAAAGGCAACTTATAATTTAAATGGAGAGGGACTCCAAGCAAAATGCCACACACAGCAATCTGAAGTTCTTGCACATGAAACATGAGAAGCACCTACACCAAATGAATTGCAATGGTTGAAAAAGGCAGCTCAGTGCCATCTTCTCAATAGCAACAAGGAAGGGGACAATAAATGATGGCCCAGTCAGGGACTTAATAACCCATGAGTGAATAAAATAAATAAAACTTCTAAAAGGTTATCATGCAGGTTCAGCAAGTAATCAAGAAGACAAATGGATTTGGCCTTTATCACTAAGAGATTGGAGTTTAAAAATAGCGAAGTCTTCTTACCATGGTATTGGGTCATGGTGAGGCTGAATCTGAAGTACTGTGCACAGTTTTTGTTCCTGCATTTAAGAAAAGACTGTGTTGGCATTGCAGGCAGTTCAAATAAGATGCGTAGGCTGATTCATGGAACGAATGACTTATCAAGAATGGCTAAACCAGTTAAGCCTTCAATCATTAGTTTAGAGAATGTTGGGTAAACTTATTGAAACATACAAGGTTCTGAGGAACCTTGACAGAGTAGATATTGCATGGATGTTTACACTTGTGGAGAAATTTTGAACGAGAGGACATAAATACAGAATAAGGGAATATTTATTTAAAACTGAGATGCAAAAGAATTTTTTTCTCCCAGAGAGTAGTGAATGTCAAGAATTCACTACCCCAGACAGTTGCAGAAGTTAAATCACTGACACATTAAAGAGATAGATACATTGTTGAAATATTGGAGAATTGACGCTGTGATGACCTGGTATGAAGGTGGAATTGAAACCTGGGACAGTTTGTCCACACTTTTATTTAATCGTGGGGCAAACTTGAGGAGCTGAATGCCTACTTCTGCTCCTATTTAGGATCATAGAGTCATAGAGATGTACTGCATGGAAACAAGTTCTTTGATCCAACTCGTCCATGCCAACCAGATACCTTAATTAATCTACTCCTATTTGCCAGCAGTTGGCCCATATCCCTCTAAACCCTTCCTATTCAAATACCCATCGAGGTGCCTTTTAAATGTTGCAATTGTACCAATCTCCACCACTTTCTCTGGCAGTGCATTCCAAGCATGCACCACCCTCTGCATGAAAATGTTGCTCCTTCGGTCCCTTTTATATCTTGTCCTTCTCACCTTAGAAGTTTGCCCTCTAGTTTTGGAGTCCCCTATCAGGCTATTCACCCTATCCATGCCCTGCATGATTTTATAAACCCTCTATAAGGTCACCTGTCAATCTCCAATGCTCCAGGGGAAAAAAAGCTCCAGGCTATTTAGCCTCTCCCTATAGCTCAAACCCTCCAACCCCAGCAACACCCTTGTTAATCTTTTCTGTACCCTTTCAAGTTTAACAACATCTTTCCTATAGCAGGGAAACTAGAACTGAATGCAGTATTCCAAAAGTGGCCTACCCAATGTCCTGTACAGCTGCAACATGACATCTCAGCTCCTACGCCCAAAGCACTGACCCATAATGGCAAGAGTACCAAACATCTTCTTCACTACACTGTCTACCTGTGACTCCACCTTCCAGGATCTATGAGCCTGTCCCGCAAGGTCTCTATGTGGCAACACTCCCCATGGCCTTACTTTTTATGTATAAGTCCTGCCCTGATTTGTCTTACCAAAATGCAATTTATCTAAATTAAACTCCATTTGTCATTCTGAAGCCTATCAGCCCACCTGATCAATGTCCTGCTGTAGTCTGAGATAACATTCTCCAGTGTCAACCATAGCATCAATTTTGGTGTCATCGGCAGACTTACGAAGCATTGCTTGTATATTCACATCCAAATCATTTATATAAATGACAAACTCTTTGGTTTTTAAGTTCTTATATCCTGGCCAAACTTGGCAGGATCAAAACGGCATGGGACCAAACATTCTGCAGGTTTATTGATATTGAACATGAACAGAAGAGAAAATATGTCATCAGTTTCCATCAGAGGTAGCTCGTTTGCTGCCACAATTTTGTGTTATTGTTCTGCGAGCTTGTGAATTGCTGGTTCGCAACTGCATAACTGAGTACAAATTGCCAAGGAAAATAACAATTCTGGCCCCCTGCATGGTTATACTGATAATTTTACAGTATGCCAGCGGAAGGCAATTTTATTGTGCGCAACTAGGAGAAGTTACAAATCAACCTGCTGCCTCAATCGAATCAGGAATGATGCTCACCAATTTGAGTTGCAAGTCTCAAATAATGAAGACTGAGTCTACAAGATCAACAGAGCACTATCTGATACTGTGGCCCACAGATTCTATGGGGAGTAGGGATGGCAGTGTTCCTGTATATTCAGGTCAATGCAGTTGAATAGAATGAGTTACAGTTCAGCTTGCCCTCAGCCTTGCACCTCCCTCCTAGAAACATATCCTGCAAACGGAACATTTATATCTTTGCATAAGCCTTTAGCCTGTACCCATTATTTCATAAGCAAGCTTATTCTGTGTGCTGAAGCTAACTTATTTTGTTGTCAGAGCCACTGACTGAAGTTTAATCAATGTCAATGTAAGAGATAACAGTAAGGTCTCTGAAATGGTGGTTTGGCCTTGTGATTTATGTTTGATCATTTCTCCTTGCAGTTTGCATTGTTAAACATTGCTCCTTTGAACCAGCAGGCAATATGTAGTACATTGAGTTATAGGGCAGAATCTTAATGCGGAGGAAAACAGGTAATGAGGTAATCAAATCTAAAGGACCCCAGAATTTAAAAACCAGGCGGGAAAACACAACAGCACTTCATCTGAGGCTGCACTGATAATGTTACCCAGCAAGGTAATGAAACATCTGCGAACTAACGCACCAGCTTGTCGAGCGAACCAACCACAGCATCCACAACCCAAGCTATGAATCTACTCAAGAACCTTAGAGACCTTTGGGCGAAGTAAGCTCAAATTGGCCCATAAATGGGAAACCTATGCCAAATGACGAAGCGCTACTTGCGAGCAACTCGACTTCCTGCATGGATGCCTCAGGAGCCAGATATTACAGTGCAGTGTGAGATACAGAACCCTCATCAACAACGCACATACACATAGGACAGCAGAACACAATGGCCGCAGGATGGTGAAGGTAATGATCAATGACACACAAAACCAGCTCCATAGATATGGCAGAGAAATTATGTGCCAAAAAACCCTATTCCTAGACGCTACCAACCTCGAATGGACAACAGACTTAGAATGAGCCATTAACATCAGTCAACCGATAACAAGATCCAAGAAAAGACAGATCCTACAAGAAACCTGGCCAAACTAACCCACCAAAAGGACCCACCATAGGTCAGACACCTGGGTAAGAAAATTTTCAGACAGCAAGCTAACAGACACAGAGAAAGCGGTTCTAGCTTATGGACTCAACTACAACCTCAGAGACACTAACAAGACAGAATTTCTAGCCACAGTAGAATCCACACTGAAGACCAACAGCATCAATGAAGAAACACAACAAGCCATAACTCAGAGAATGTTCCCGAAACTGACCAGAAAGAGCCAACTTGGCACTTTCAACACATCAGAAAGGAATGCCCTCGAAGGACTGAAAAAAGACAGAGACATCCTAATACGACCAACAGACAAAGAGCGCATGATAGTAATACTAAACAAGTGGGACTACCTCTCCAAAGCACAGACACTACTAGCAGACATGAATACACACCAGTAAGTGCATACAGACCTGATACAACAACTGGGTAACACAATAATCAACACACTAATGGGACTCAAACAGACCAGACAAATCAACAAAAAGGACTACCTAAAAACAAAACCAGAAGGAACTAACACCCCCCGATTCTACTGCCTCCCAAAAGTACGCAAACTGGAAGTACCCCTCAGGCCCAAAGTCTCTCTCCCAGGCACACCAACACATAGATTAGCCAAGGACCTACAACAAAGACTAAAGCACCTCCTCAGCAAGTCACCCCACTCAATCCACTCAGCGTGGGAGTTCCTCAAATCCTGAAGGACATAAGAATAGACGATGACAAGACCATGGTGTCATTTGACATTACCGACCTATTCACATCAATCAACATACCACTAGCAAGAGAAACACGAGCAACACTACTAAAACAAGAACAAGATCCCAGTGACACCATCTCCACTGACAGTCCACCATCTCCACATTGAAACTACTGGACCTATGCCTCACAACCCACTTTACCTTTAATGGCCAAATCTACGAACAGATCAATGGGACACCCATGGGATCACCTATCTCTGGACTAATAGCAGAAGTGGTGATGCAGAGATTCGAAAGCATGGCCCTTCCACTAATCCAAACCAAATCATGGATCCGATACATGGATGGCACTTTCGTCGTCAAACAGACCAAACTAGAGGAGACAGACCAATGTAAAAACAACACTCTCATTGGCATCAAATTTACCAGGGAAGAAGAAAAGAATGAACAGCTCCCATACCTGGACATCATGGTAGAACGCAGGGCCAATGGGGAATTTTTGACAAAGAAAAGAAAAGCCACACCCACTGACCAAGCACTGAATTTCAACAGTAATCACCCTGTTGGAGAGGGAGGGAGAGGTTGGAGAGTCAAGATTTTTCAAGGGAGTGAGTTGGAAGCAAAGGTATTTTATAGATTGAAACAAGGACGGAGATGAGGGTATGTCTAAAGTTGCATTGGAAGTAGGCGGAACAGCAGCACAGAGCATAGTTGGCTATAAGAGGGTAGCTTGTTGCCAGTGAGCACCACCATAGCTTCCCCAGATGAGAGTAGAGGACCAGGATAAGCACCATGAAGATGTAATGTCGACATTCAGGGAGCAGGGATGACACAGTTTGAGGCAAATGCAATGGAATCTATATGGTGGGAATGGATGAAAATGGGCTGTTGGCATAGAGAGAGGTAAAGGGTACAGAAATCATCTGGGTCAAGGGTTTGGGGAGCTGGTAACCAGTAGGAACCCAGTGCTGACAGTGTCCCCCACAAGCAGCATCCTCTTCCATCACTTACTGTTGCCTACATCCAAAATGCAACTAGAAAATGAATGGGACAATACCCAGGATGGGCAAAGTCAGTGTCAGCTTGATGGACAAAATCCATGCCTGCTGGGCACCGAGACATTGAAGGCCTAATACATGATATATTATTTTGCAAATTCCAGCTACATTTCAGTTGCAATTATTTCTTTACCTATATGGAATGCCTGCACAGTGAACATGTTGATTATAGGTCAAAGACAGATTGCTTCATGCCATTGGGGTGGCACCGTAGCTCAGTGGTTAGCACCACTGCCTCCAGCAGCAGGGTCCCAGGTTCAATTCCAGCTTTGCGTATCTGTCTGTGTCTGTATGAGTTTCCTCTGGGTGCTCTGATTTTTCTCCTTCACTCCAAAGCTACGCAGTTTAGGTGGATTGGCATGGGAAATGTATGGTTACAGGGTTGAGGTAGGGGCATGAGTCTGGGAGGAGTGTTCTTTGGAGGATCAGTGTAGAAGCGATGGGCCAAATGGCTTGCTTCCACACTATAGAGATTTTATGATTCTATGAAAAACACCCCATCACTTATGAAACTTCCAACGTGCTGTGGGTGGGGGATGTAATTGCTCCATCATGTGTCGTGTAAGAATGATGATGGTCTCCACTGAATGAAATGAAAAGTTGAATGATTGCTGTGGATCTGGGATGAGAAGGTGATCGAGTGCAGCATGTCCTCCCTTTTCAATGTATTGCTCACTCAGCTGTCATGGTGTCTTCAGCAAGCTGACGCACAGGCTGTGACTGGGACAGTAGTTGATCAGATTATAGGCCTGCTTCCACTGCTCACACCAGTCTGGGAAGTGTTCTCTAGTTTAGTCTAGACAGAAGATGCTTCATCATTCTGGCACTGCACATCATTCTGCTGTACACTGCACAATTAGATCAGGCAAAGTGGCAATGTGTTGGATGCTAAAGAACTGGGGAATGAGTGCAGTCTTTGAAGAGGAAGACAAGAACACGGGGAAGAGAGGGTTCTTTTTGTGCTGTGTTGGCTGCAACAAATCAGACAGGACCTGACTGACATTGCTTCAAATAGACAAGAGCTGCGCGTGGCAAATCATCATGGAGCGTCACCTAATTGTTGCTCATTATGCCTGCATTTGATTTGTATTGTGGGGCTGAACTGCAGCCTCTATTTTTGAGATAACAAGGTGTAGAGCTGGATGAACACAACAGGCCAAGCAGCATCAGAGGAACAAGAACGCTGACGTTTCGGGCTTAGACCCTTTTCTGAAGAAGGGTCTAGGCCCGAAATGTCAGCTTTCCTGCTCCTCTGATGCTGTCTGGCCGGCTGTGTTCACACAGCTCTACACATTGTTATCTCAGATTCTCCAGCATCTGCAGTTCCTACTATCTCTGAAACAGCCTCTATTTTTGTTTAGTTTGCTTTTGCTGGCTGTAAATAAAAGTTCATGCTTGGAGTTGCCTAGTTGTTTGCCTGTGTGCGTGACTTTTCCCTACAGGACAATGATAAGATGTGGTGCCCAGGAACTTAGAGCAGGCATGCAAATGGGAAGTTAAGGACAGGGACACTGGTGTTTCAGCAATGACGAGGGTGAGAGAACGGGGTTGTATGTGTGAGGCAGTGTCAGCCGTGCTCAGTCTGTGTTGTGAGCAGCGTGGCCTTTTGGTTGCTGTGCCATTACACTGCTGGGCAGGGGAAATGCCAGATTGCAATTACTAATCTGGGTGCACAACGGCCTTTAAAAAATAGCATGAGCACAAAGGATGACAGCTTTTTGAAAGACAGCCACAAAGTAGCACAGTGGCTCTGTGATCAGTACTGCTGCCTCACAGTGCCAGGAAACCTGGGTTCGATTCCACCCTCGGGTGACTATCTGTGTGGTGTTTGCACATTTTCCCCATGTTTGTGTGGGTTTCCTCTGGGTGCTCCAGTTTTCCCCCCTACAGTCCAAAGATATACAGGCTAGCTGGATTGGCCATGCTAAATTGCCTGTAGTGTACAGGGATGTGTAGATTAGGTGGGTTATAGGGGGATGGGTCTGGGTGGGATGTTCTGAGGGTTGGTGTGGACTTGTTGGGCCGAAGGGCCTCTTTCCACACAGTAGGGATTCTATGGGGGATTAAAAAGTGACCAATTATGGTACCAACAGCGTGTGGGAAGATAGGGCTAGAATCAGACATAAGGGTGGGATGGTTAGTTAATGAGAAGAGCTTGGTAAGATAGGGTGAGAAATCTCACTGGGCCTTCCCAGTGAAAAAACACCTCCAAGAAACTTAATGCAACTGAAATTCATCCAAATAAAGTGAGATTCAGCCCAAAGGATTTTTCAGGTTTTATTCACCTTAATCCTTTCACAATTACAAACCTAAATAAATTATCATTTTCTTTCCAGCCAAACATGAGGCATAAAGAACGTTTAAATTAGGTCTCCAGCATCAGTGAAATATTAGTTACACTTTGCCCCATCATTTCCAGATGTTTTGATTCCACAGCTTGGTCAAATAACAGCGTACACTGGCAACAGTGTACACTTTATTTATTTGATTTTTCCCTTGACAGCATGCAACATATTTTAGTTTATCTCACCTATGGACATTTCAGATTATGTTGAATGTTTTGGGTTAATTAATTTTGAGTCCTACATCTTGGTTCATGGATCAATGAAATGCAATGATACAGTTACGCATGAGCGAAATGTCGTACAAGTGCACAATTGGGTGAATTTCAGTGGCTGAAAATCAGGAATTTATATTACAAATCAAAGCCCAGAAAAAAGGGCTTAATCACTGTGTATTTCACGATGCTAAAATCTACATCAACAATGTCAAGAAGAATTCCAGACGGCATGCCCTGGACTCCTCTTAGAAATATATTTTCACTTCAAAAGATGTGAAAGCAACATTGCAAAGATGAAATTTAGTATAATTTATCCTTTTTTCAAAAAAGCATCTGATGGAACATTAGGAACTGTTGCACAATTTCATATGTTGCTGCTCATTTTTGTATTTCCTACTTAATGCCATAATTTTCAACTAAGATGTGCAGTGTAGATGTTTCCTGATCTGTCTCATGGAAAAGGTGATGAAACAACATACTGTGGATTTTCAGTTCCTAAGCGTTAACTGCACTATTTACCATTTTCCTCCTGGTTTCCTGCTGAAGGTATGCCAGAAGTTCACACAAACCTCCACCGAAATTTGACCCGTTTGCTCAATCAATGCCATTATTTTTGCTGCAAGAGAATTAGTGACATCAACTATCCCCAAGGGAAGATAAAGTAATAGTTTTAAAGCTAAAAACCTGAAAATCCACAGTAATCTCCTCAGTTCTTCATTCAATCAGTCATTCTCATGTCACTGTTCCATAAGAACAATGAGTCCTGAGATACACTTTCATTACCTACCCTGCAATGACATTATACCACTGACAAACACTTATTGTTTCCTACCCTTCTGTCAGTTTCTAATCCATTCTATGAGTTTACCTGAATGCCAGGAGCTTTACGTTTATATTAGCTTTCAATCTGAAACTTTCTCAAAAGCCTTTTGAAAGTTCATGCACAGCATGTCTACGGTCTCATCAGAGTCCCCCAGGATTGACACTTTGCAAAACACTCAAGGAAATTGGTGAAATGCAGAAGCCTTCAAATAGGAATCTTTGCTGACTGCTGTTGACTAGACTGTTGTCGAATATGAATCAAGCTTACTCCTAGTTTTTAAATCTAAAAGACTGGATATTTAGCGTGAACATGATGCGCTTGTCAGTCATTTCCCTCATAATTTTGGTAGGCTGTGTAGAATGTTACAATTATAGAGAAGCATTTCAACATGGCAGCCTCCATAGGGTATTGTTTAATCAGACTGAAGATGTCTTAGAATGCATGCAGAATCCAAAGTAGAAAATTAACAAATTCCTACATTTAACAATGGGGACAGAACATGCCCAGGAATGATAAACCAGTCAAGTGTGGAAAGAAAATTAATGCAATCCCTATTGAAGGACTGAATCGAAGAACATCTAGAAAAGAAACAAAAGAAAGAAAGAAAGGAGCAATCAGCCCAGGCTTCAAAAAGGAAAACCTTACTCAGCTAACTGTATTGAATTTTTAGACAATGAAATGCAGCAAATGCAATTTGTGGGATTTTCAAAGGCTTTAATTATATGTCCTATAATAGGCTAATGAATGAGGACAGAGAATACAGAGTCTAGGGTAGGTAGAAACATGGATTGTTCGCCAGCTGAACAACAGAAGGCAGAGCGGCAGATTAAAGAGTAGTTATGCAGAGTGGTGAAAGGTGGGAAGTAGTCTACAAGGATAAATGCTGGAACCACGCGCCTATTCATAATACACGTTAACGATTTGCACTTTCGAATCAAAAACGCAGCAGAGAATTTTGCTTTGGTGGCAGGGATTCCAACACTAGTGCCAGTGTGAAGAGGCTACATTTTACTGATGACAGTCAACTAAATGGCTGCTGCTGCAGTTACTGTCCTCCTAAGAATGGTAGCCCATCCCTAGTAGCTGTCAGCCCAATCGGAGATTCAGCAACTCAGCATCACCAACACATTCCCATATGCCAGCAGTGCCACCGCTAAGTATCAGCTACCTCACACACAACTTTCCAAACCATTTTGCCAGCCTTGCTGCCTCTTGCCACTTGTTCCATACATTTCTAGCGATGATTTCTAAATTTGTGAATGACCCCAAATTGGCCAACTTACTGAGGATTTCTGCAGCTACGTCAGAAGGACCTTACTGATCTTAAAGAATAGAAAAGTAATTGCGAATATGATGTGAGGCCACATAAGAATATAAAAGAACATAGAACAGTACCGGCACAGTGCGGGCCCTTCGGCCCACTATGTTGTGCTGACCTATTATCATACTCTAAGATCAAACTACCCTGCATACCCTACATTTTACTATGATCCACATGCCTATCCAAGATTCACTTAAATGTCCCTAATGTATCTGACTCCACTACCACTGCCGGCAGTGCATTCCACGCTCCCACCACTCTCTGTGTAAAGAACCTACCTGTGACATCTCCCCTATACCTTCCTCCAATCACCTTCAAATTATGCCCCCTCGTAATACTCATTTCCGCCCTGGGAAAAAATCTCTGACTATCCACTCTATCTATGCCTCTCAACCTTCTTCACTCCAATGAAAAAAGCCCTAGATCCCTCAACCTTTACTCATAAGACCCGCCTTCCAGTCCATGCAGCATCCTGGTAAATCTCCTCTGCATCGTCTCTAAAGTTTCCACATCTTTCCTATACTGAGGTGACCAGAACTGAACACAATATTCCAAGTGTGGTCTAACCAGAGTTTTATAGTGCTGCAGGATAACCTCACGGCTCTTAAACTCAATTCTCCTGACAATGAAAGCCAACACACCATACCCCTTCTTTACAACCCTATCAACTTGGGTAGCAACCTTGAGGGATCTATGGATATGGACCCCAAGATCCCTCTGTTCTTCCACACTGCCAAGAATCCTTCCATTAACCATGTATTCTGCATTCAAATTCGACCTTCCAAAATGAATCATTTCACACTTTTCTGGGTTGAATTCCACCTGTCATTTCTTTGCCCAGCTCTGCATCCTGTCAATGTCCTGTTGCAACCTACAACAGCCGTCCACACTATCCACAACTCCACCAACCTTTATGTCATAAGTAAACTTACTAACCCCCTTCCACTTCCTCATCCAAGTCATTTATAAAGATCACAAAGAACAGAGGTCCCAGAACAGATCCCTGCAGAACACCACTAGTCATCAAGCTCCAAGCTGAATACTTTCCATCTACTACCACCCTCTGTCTTCTAATGGACAGCCAATTCTGTATCTAAACAGCCAAATTTCCCTGATCCCATGCCTCCTTACTTTCTGAATGAATCCTCCATGTGGAATCTTATCAAATACCTTGCTAAAATCCATACACACCATATCCACTGCTCGACCTTCATCGATGTGCTTTGTCATGCCCCCAAAGAATTCAAAAAGGCTTGTGAGGCATGACCTGCCCCTCACAAAGCCATGCTGACTATTTCTAATCAAAGTCTGCTTTTCCAAATAATCATATTCTATCTCTTAGAATTCACTCCAATAATTTGCCCACCGCAGAAGTAAGACTTTCTGGTCTGTAATTCCCAGGATTATCCCTATGCCCTTTCTTGAGCAATGGGATAACATTTACCACCTTCCAATCATCTGATACTACTCCAGTGGACAGTGAAGATCCAAAGATCATCACCAAAGGTGCAGCAATCTCTTCCCTCGCTTCCCATATGTTTTGGTAGAAAGAATAAAGTCACATGACTTGATGGATGTGTGCCTGTATGGGGGTCGAAGAACAAAGGGATCTTGGTGAACAAATACATCAATCACTAAAAGTTGCACCACAAGTTCGCAAAGCCCTAAACATTGCAACTATATTCTCGACTTCATTTCTAAAACCATTGATCTGAAAAGTAGGGAAATTATGAAAAGCCTGCGTGGCTACATCATGCTTGCAGTTCTGTGTGCAGTTCTGATCACTACACTCATAAGCGGGATCTAGCGGCACAGGGAAGATTAAGGGAATATTTAGTCCAGAAATCACTGTCCAATTTATCCTTTAATGACATTGAATGTTGATAGGCATACCATTATACCTAGAGCAAAAATCTAGACAAAATATTATGTGAAATGTAAATATGATAGCTTTGTTGCTTGTCTGTTCTGTCACTCATTTTGAATATTAGCATTTCTTTAGCTTGTTTCAAATATATTGGTAGCTGTCAATATATAATGACTGTCACATGTCTCACAAATTTCCTCCTTGATCTCTCTTGTCATTCTGGTATAAGAACATTTAGCCCAAAGTATTTACTTAGATTGTGTCCATTTGACCTCTGCTAGACTTTTTTCTCCTTTACTCTCGAGGTATTCGTGTTTGAAAACTGCATGTTGTTCAAGTCTTTGCTTGGGAATTCTTGGAAGACGTAGTCATTCAGACCCTTCATGATTTTGTGTTCACCTTAAGTTCCAGGACCAATTGGATTCACTAAAATTGTGCTTTCAGTGATTAAGTTGGTTCTTTCAACGTTCCCACTGTGAATTGTAGGTATTAGGAATAAGGTAGATTTCTTTTTGTTAAACCATCAGACAAAGGCACTGTAGTATTTTTACTTTAGCTAGATGGTTTTACAGATGGGTAATTAACCCTTGTTTAGGAAAGGAGAGACATATATCCCTATTAACTTAGTCAAGAAATTTGCTTAGCTACTTTGTAATAATCATCTCCATGATATCAAAAAAGTGACTTACGTTTACAGGTGATTTGTAGAGTTCATTATTACATTACAGTTGACCATAGCTGGCATTTTATTACATATGATTACATTTATAAAACTCAAAATTGTCTCACAAATACAGCAACATGTTGGATCGATTTGAATTGCTTAACCCGTTGACTTAGAAACGTGATTGATTCAAATTAAGGCCAAGAACCAGACTGAATTTTTAGAAAGTTTTCAGGAGCAGGATAGACGACAAAAGGGATGGCTGAAAAGGCAGAAGAAAACACACTTATCCAGAAACTCAACATTGTGTTGTCAGTCCCCCATTTTATGCTTGGTGGAAGCTTTCTAGTTTCATTGATGTGATAACATACAGGACTGCAGAGACTGCTTTGAAAAAGGTACATTGCATGAACTTTCTGATAACTGACTGGGATTTTATGCGGATTCAGCACACGGTGATCAGGGGCCTTCAGACACCCAGTCCAGTCGATTTGATTTATTGATATATTTATTGTCACGTGTGCCTTGTTACAAAATACAGTAAAGTGTGTTGCATAGTGCCGCTACTCTCCAGGACCATCTTGAAAAATGGAAAAAAAACCAAAACATAGAATATAAAGGCAGAAAAATGAAGAAATAAAGTTCAAACTGTAATCATTGAGGTACGGCATATTGAGATGTCTATATAATTCCTGGTGAATCTAGAGTGGAAGAGAGGGGAACAGAATCCAGCTTCTGAAATAGACCTTCTAAGGGTGGGGCATCATCATGGTGGTGAGCTCTTGGCAGAGGTCACAGAGAAACAATAGCACTAGCTCAACAGGGCAACAAGGAGACCATATCAGCAGAGATAATATCTAAAGGCAGCACACAAGAGAAGTCGGGGTAATGGCCATGAGGCCCAGCCATTCTATAACCCACTTGTGGAGGAGGACAATCACAGAGAGGGGGATGACCAGGCTCCAGACACGCTGCTGCAGGTGCAGTAGCAGCAAGATTGCCAGCCTCTGGCTACAGAAACGGGAGGAGAGTGTATAGAGGTGGCAGAAAATCCCCATACCAGGGAGGGTGAACCATGGTGGAGAATGTAGCATTCTCAAATAATTACCTACAGAGCAAAAGTAACAATAAAGGATGCTGCTATTAAGAGATGCCATCACAAACCATACTGGAAGATGAGGTATAAACCATGGGTCTAGGCATTGGCCCTGAAGATAACATTATACTGGATTTATATACTTCTGACTCTTGCAGGGTATCCATATGGTGTCTCCAAGGCAGAAGTTCCTTGTTGTTTCTAGGAGGTGACGAATGCCTGGTTTAAGACAGCTGGCGATTATGTCCTACTAGAACAATCTTGACAGACAGAGAGGTCCACCAGGCTTGGCACCATTGTAGGATTACCCCAGAATCAATGATCACATGTGTGTCTTCAAGTGACTCCACATGACCAGCCAGTGGACATCATAAACAAGAAGGGAGTCTGCTCCATCAATGTTGAACTGGTTTGTAAGCATCACAAGAGAACCCTGTAAGTACATTTACGATTCCTTAGTTGGTGACATGATGTCTTCATATTTTAACAATCTAAGACTTCACAGCAGGCCCAATCATTCATACACCTTCATGGACAGATCACCTTGGTCACAGGTTACCCACTGGAGACACAGCTGTTAATACTGATGAGGAATCCATGCATTTTATTTGAACAAATTGCAATGCCTGTATATATGGCACAACGAGAGACTTTCGACAGGTCTTCACATCCCCAAGGCAAGATTCAGATGCTCGCATCATTCGATCAATATCTTCCATATGCCCCAACAATTGTTTATTGTATTGTGGCCTATTGTGCTATAGAGAGGTTGGGGTGTGAGGGTTGGAGGTGGAACATGGCATAAACAGTACATGAATGATTGTTATGCTTCATGTGTTGATGTTGTGGAGGAAGCTACTGAGCCCTAGAGTCAAGGGGGTATGAATCTCATTTACACCTGTTTCCTGTTGCCAGATGCCCTTTCAAAATCAGTGCTACAACAATTGACTGCTGCATACCATCACCTCGGACAAAGCCTCTCCAAGTGCACTGACATGTCAGAGGTGATGACTGAACTCAGACAATGCCAACGCTGGGAGTCCATTGAGGGAGCAAGAGTGTGAATGAATGTGACAAAGCAGCAATAACTCCAGAAATATTTTACATTCGGAGGAAGAAATAGATTTATTGGGACCACACAAGGATAACCTAACAAGTGAATAGTTAATGCATCAGGTAATCTCTTTGAAGTATCTCCAAATGTTTTTATCAATTCCTATTGACACCTGGAATTGAAGCAACTTCTGTTTGGAATGATCTGGCAGCTGTTCTCTAGCTGTCTGAGACCCAGAGAGCCTGGCCCCATATAGGTTAAGGACACTGATCAGTCCATGTGACTACTGGAGCTGCTGGGCACATTTTCAGAGAGGCTGAGGAGCTGCTGTCATCACCAACAGTGCCCTGAGAAGAACTAGTTACAGAAGGCAGTGGATTACCCTCCCTTGAAAGGCAAGGTGCAAAATGAATAGCAATGTGCCACACAATGCATTGCACTTGATATTCCCTGCAATATTTTTCAAGTGCAAGATCCCTTGAAAGGTTTTGTGCATCACACAGGTAATTCAAATCGCCTGATATGTGCATAATCTGCATTGAAATGCCTGGCACCATGGCCATGAAGCCTAGAATGGACCTTTCTGGGCCATTTCGGACCCAGAAATTGGATATTGGGCGATCAATTGAAATCAGGTCAGATATTTTTCTTTAGAATTAGAAACATACTCAGTTTTGAAATTAGTCTTCAGCAACAAAACTGGTTGACACTGAGTCAGCATCTCAGTTTATACACTGCCTGTTTAGTTTTCTGTGGAAGGCATTTTAATGCTACGGGCAATGACTTGCACCATACTTGTACAGTTAACAGTGTCTAAAGTACAGACGCAATTCCTATTTTGGCTATTTCGTTCAGCGTAGAGTTGAACTATTCGCGCAATCATACTGATATTTGTTATACAGAGAAAATTTCATACATTGTTTTTGCAATTTCACTACTATGTGACAATCTCATTTTGACAAATAGCACAGTTACTACCATCAGCATCTGCAACAGCTGCTGACTTTGCTTCCAATCTGTGCAACACTAAGACAGTCAGCAATTTTCAGTAACATTTTTGAAATATCATTAGGTAGAAGAATGAGCAATTAAATCTCTCTTCCCCTCATACCTAATACTTTTGGTTCCTTTCTTGCGAAGAATTGCCACAATTTGCGAACATTTGGATAAGGGAAGTCAACTGAAACTAGAAATACCCTCACAGATCTGTCATTATAAAGGCATTCTGTCCAGCAACAATTTATTACAACTGAAAAACATTCAGCAATTAGAAAAAAAAGGTTAGTAAGAAACTACTCATTATATTCTCATTACGTTAATTTTGAAAACAACTAACAGCTGTCGTAAATATTGTGTTGATATTAAACTGCTGGATTCAGTACAGCTGAGCTAAATATAGCACCCGTGTTCCAATGAGGTGCAATAAATAAGACATTATGCAAAACAGTACAAGAGCTCTCATTGTGCATCGGTGATTTTATTTGGCAAGAGATACCTGAAGGGCAGTTGTGGGGGTGGTGTTGTACTAACTGGTATGTTTAGGCTGGGCTGTGAATTCAACATATTTGTGATGCATCATTAGGGCAAGTTTTTTTTTGGCATGGAAAATCGAACGACATTTCTGCGACAAGAATATTCCGGGAAAATTCCTTATTTATTTTGACTTTTCCAACAACTGCATTCCATGTATCCTCATTTATTGATGTTATAATGAGGGTCAGTGGCACTGCAGTTTTCAAATTCCAGGAAGGATGTTTTTCCAAGCAAGTTGAGGCCTTATTGAATGATGGCAGAGAGTAAAATTCCCACTCTGACACTACCCAATTCTTCTCTCGTTTTCCCAGGTACAACATGAAAGGTACATGGGGAACTCATTTGATGTGTGAAGACCTTATTCAACAATCAACGAACAACTGTTTATTTTTAACTCTCATATCTTCATTTCTCCTTCAGGAAATCTGATTTTTGACTTGTCATAAACTCACTAGGGTCACAGAGCCATGTACACAATAGCCTCTTCACTGAAACAAACATGCAGGGAGGAGGGCTATGTCTGGCCAAGAGAGAAGGGCAACATTTTTGCAGGGTCCTAAGTGAGGCATAAGAAATAGGAGGAGTGTGATAGTCACTGTTACTGCTCAGAGGGGCAACAGAGGCATCTGGTCAGAGACAAATGAGTGGAGCTGCAAGATATGTTGCCCTGAGGTGTGCTGTGCAGGAACAAGTCAGGGTATTGGATTTGACACCTTAAGAAGTCTTATGTCACTCAGCTGTCAAGCACCATCTCCAAGTTGGAGGCACTACACTGCTATTTCTGACTCAACCATTTGCAATCACATCTGCTGGGTTAGAGGGATTGACCTGCTCCTCTTGACCTTACATCTCACTGCAAGACCTCACATGCTGTAGCGGAATGCACATTTGAAAGGGAAGGAATGCAGGGAGCTACATAGATGATTTTGAGTTGGGGACCAAGCCTAGTGCGTCAAAGTTTGCAGACAACTTTAAGATGAGTGGTACAGAAAAGTGTGCAGAGGACACTGAAAATCTGCAAAGGGATATAGATAGGTTAAGTGAGACAGACAAGGGTCTGGCAGATGGAGTACGATGTGAGTAAACGTGAGGTCATCCATTTTGGTAGGGATAACAGGAAATTTGATTGTTATTTAAATAGTAAAAAAAATTGTAATATGCTGCTGTACAGAGGGGCCTGGGTATCCTTGTGCATGAATCACAAGAAGTTGGTTTGTAGGTGCTGCGGGTGATTAAGAAGGCAAATGGGATATTGCTGTTCATTATTAGAGCAATGGAGTTTAAAAACAGGGAGGTTATGCTGCAGATGTATAGGGTGCTGGTGTATGCAGTTCATATCTCTTTACTTGAGAAAGGATGTGCTGGCACTGGAGGGGGTGCAGAGGATGTTCACTAGGTTGATTCCGGAGTTGAGGGGGTTAGCTTATGAGGAGAGCTGAGTAGATTGGGATCATATTCATTGGAATTCAGAAGATTGAGGGGGGATCTTATAGAAACATATAAAATTATGAAGGGAATAGATAAGATAGAAGTAGAAAGGATGTTTCCACTGGCAGGTGAAGCTAGGACAAGAGGGCATAGCCTCAAGATTAGAGGGAGCAGATTTAGGACTGAATTGAGAAGGAACTTCTTCACCCAGAGGGTTGTTAATCTAGGGAATTCCTTGCCCAGGAAAGTAGTTGACGCTACTTCAGTAAACGTTTTTAAAGCTAAGGTAGATATTTTTTTGAAGGAATTAAGGGATACGGTGAGAGCGTGGGTAAGTGGATCTGAGTCGAAGAAAAGATCAGCCATGATCTTATTGAATGGCAGAGCTGGCTCGAAGGGCCGGACGGCCTACTCCTGCTCCTAGTTCTTATGTTCTTACGAGGACAGATTGAGAGACTGGAACTATACTCTTTGGAATTTAGAAGAATTGATAGGAGGAGGGTTATGGTTTAATACAAGATATAAAATTATGATGGGAATAGATAAGATTGAAGCAAGGAGGTTGTTTCCACTGGTGGGGAAACTAGACATAGGGGACATAGCTTCACAGAAGAGGGAGCATATTTAAGACTGAGTTGTGGAGGAACTTCTTCACCTAAACGTTTGTGAATCTGAGGAATTCCTTGCCCAGTGAAGCAGTGGATGTTTTTAAGGCAAAGTTAGATAGATTTTTTAACAATAATGGAATTAAGGGTTATGGTGAGCGGGCGGGTAAGTGGAGCTGAGTCCATGAAAAGATCAGCCATGATCTTATTGAATGGTGAAGCAGGCTCAATGGGCCAGATGCCCTACTCCTGCTCCTAGTTCTTTTGTTCTTATGGACAGAAGATTATAAGCTTATGGAATCCAAGGGGAAGTGAGAAGCTTGAACCAAAGTTGGCTCCATGACAGGAAGCAAAGGTTAATGGTCAATGGGTGCTTTTGATATTAGAAGGCCATTCTTGGGCACTGCTGACTAAAATGCACACTCTGTTCAAATTGCTTTATCTTGCACTTACTGGAACAATTTGTAGTAATACCTAGATGAAGGGGAATAATATTTTCATGAAAAAAAGTCCCGACTGGTTTACAGGTTGAAATCTGATCATTTAAGTTGTTGTCATAGAAAATGCCACAATTAGATGATGACTGACAGTTCATGGCCAATCTTTCTTTACGTTTAAACCAGGTAGGTCGACTCCAATTGGTCAAGACATTGTCCCAAGGAATAAAACAGATAATGGTTGTCAACTATTGTGTTCGGCTCAAGCAAACACATTCTGTACATATGTTTGGAGCATACCTGGTTAGTTTAAACTTAAGCAAAGCTTGGCAGTTAACTGTCAGTCAACGTCTAATCAGTGCATTCTCCTAGATAATGCCTTCACCAATCAGAGTCCACTTGACAACCCATCAGCACACTCTTCTCAAGCAGTATTAAACATGTTAGCCTAGATATTGAAATGGTCAAAGAGTTGCTTCTGTAGCACAGACTTGAGGTGTATGTTGGGACAATGATGAAAACCAGATGTAGCTGAGTCTGCATAATTATACAGGAAATTAAAAATTCAATAATTCAAAGTTAAAGATGCAAATGCCCTGCCTCTGTAACCATCCAAAATAACCCATTGATGTTGGAAATTCAAAATTTATTCTGTTTAGCCAAGGGACCATTAGAAAGATGAGATCCTGCTCCTGCATAACTTTTATAGCTAGACTCACTATTTATTGCTCCACTGACATGGCTTTCCCTTTACCCATACATTCCATGGACCTCTGATCACTACTCCTCCCAAACAAAACTGCTCACTCAAAATAATTCCACCTTTTCCACATTCCCAGGACCCGACATCCCATAGGCTGAACACCATCACCACCCAATTCAGGACCAACATCCTCTAGCAACTAGCCTGACTCCCCCTGGACCCAATAAACCCTGACTGTTGGCCTGACCCTCCAGACCTGACATCCCCCATAGACAGAAAACCCATCTGTCACTTGGACCTAACAACCTGCCCTCAGACCCATTCACACCAACATGCTGCCTTTCCCTCCACCTCAAGGTCCTGATATGCTACCTCACACTCCTCTACCAGCAGATCTGACAACCCTCACATCCAGTGTTCCCTCTATACATGACAGAACATAGTACATTGTCTACTGCAAAAGGGAATACAACTTCCAAGCTGATTCCCTTTGCTGCTCGATTCTTGGTTTCCTAGACAGGGAACTGCTATGAACCAAACATTAATATTTTTTGGTGGACCATACTTGGAGTACTCTGCATAATTCTGATTTCCATATGAGAAAAAGGATATAGAAGCGTGGAAAATGTATATGAGCATATATAAGAAGATGTAGAAATTATTTACAAGGATGTTAACATAACTGAAAACATCTAATTGTTAATAAAGTTGAACACAGTGAAATTCGATTCTCTAGAGGTCGGAAAGGTGACTTATTAGAGCTAATGATAAAAAGCTTTAAAAGGGTAGAGGTGAGGAAAGTGTTTCCACTTATAGAATCCCTCCAGCGTGGAAGCAGGCCATTCGACCCATAGCGTCCTCACCAATCCTCCAAAGAGCATCCCACCCAGAGCCACCTGCCTACCCTATCGCTGTAACCCTGCATTTCCCATGGCTTACTCACCTGACCTACAGATCTCTGGGCGCCATGGGCAATTTAGCATGGCCAATCCACATAACCTGCACATCTTAGGACTGTGGGGGGAAATGAGAGCACCCGAAGGAAAGCCGCACAGACAGAGGGAGAATATATAAACTCCACAAGGACAGTCATGCAAGGGTGAAATCGAACCTAGGTCCCTGGCGCTATGAGGTGCTTTGCTAACCATTGAGCCACCATGTCATTTATGGATCATCATAAATTAGCAGCTATTAATATAAGGTACTCATAAATAAGTCTAACAAGAAATTCATGAAAAATTACTTTCCTTAGAGAGTGATGAGCTTTTTTATCTTATGGACTGTCTGAGGCAAATAGTGTATTGAAGAGGAAGTCAGAGAAATGTATGAGGCAAAAAAAAAAATTTACGTTCGTACGATGGGAAGAGGTAAGGTGGGAGAGTGCTTGTGCAGCACAAACACTGTTATTCACCTGTACTATAAACATCTGTGGAAACCTATATGATTACTATACAGGAGACAGGAAGCAAAGTTCAAGATTCTGGGTAAGATTCATGTCCTTTAACCAGGGTGCATTATGACCAACTATGACAAGTGACATTTGAAAAGGTTAAAAGTGTGCTGGTGGGCAGGAAGAACAATTTTAGCGGGTTATCTTGCCTGTCCCAGTGAAATGATTGAACTTTTATGTAATTTCTGGCAATTTCACTACCACAGACACCAGCAATTGATATCTCTTGGTGACATCTTGCTTGCAGGTTAGACTGAACAAAATTGTGACGTGTTCTTCGATGCCAGTGCTCCATGCTCTGCCACTTTGTTTATCTGCCTGTGCCAGTTGCTTCTGTAGTAGTCTTTCTGGAAAATTACTTGAAAAAAGTCATAGATGTGCATGAAAATTAACCCACAGTTCAGTGAGCCAAGCACCGGCCCTTAATAACCTACTTTGTTCCCAGTCTGTTGCGATCACGTTCAACCTGAATTGTTGTTTTAAAAGATGGACTGCCCAGCTATAATTAAATTTATATCAGTCTATAGATATCTGTTAGCATCATGATTCCCATATTCAAGATATCAACTACGTGTATCAGGCAAGAGCCATGCACATTTGCAAGTCCTATTTGGCAGGTTGGGAGACATCAACACTCAAATTAGCTCACAAATCCCGAGAACTCATGTGCAGTAATACCTAATTTCTCTTCCTTTTTATACATCAGTCAAATACGCCCAGGAGACAATTGGCAAATAAAGCACATATCAAACCTTATTTTAGAATTTCAAATAGATTCTCTGGAATTTTTGCCCTGCGGTACTTTAAGAGATTTAACTCCACTCATCTCAATTAACAAAGTACAAAACGCTCCAATTGGTTTTGATTTAGAGGTATGACACGTTACAAGATAAAGTCAAATTAACTGCTATGTTATACAGTATAAATTAAATGGTTTGAGCTACAATTAAACTGTTACAACATAGTTAATTGATGTAAAAGTCCATAATTATCATTTTATTCAGAGAAGTCAGCAAAATCTCAACATGTTTGCAGTTACTCCCACAAAATTTAGATAATAATGATTTCCATTGTGCAGTGTTTTCCAGTGAGTCTGCATGAATATTCCTCATGGTAACTGTATAAATTGGCTGGACCTTCTGACCAGTGTCAGGAGTCATACATCTGATACTAATTTTAATTAGTCAGAAAATTGCACAATTACTTGGTTATATCTAAAAGGGTTTGACTTCTGATACAGTGTCTAGATGAATTACTCAGAGCAGGAATCCACACAGAGACTTGTAAACAGTATTGACGTATAAAACACACATTCCTTTTTATGGTACTGTCTGCCATATGATAAGTTTAAAATCTTTGAGTGCTAGTAAATGGATACATGAAAGAGCGTGTGGACAAACGGGTAGACGGATAGAGTGGATGAGGAGGTCAGGTGGCTAGGGCCAGAGCGGGAGGCTAGATGGGTAGGTAGGTAAGTGGGCAAGTTGTTAGGGTGGGCAGATAGGTGAGATTGGCAGGTAGGAAAGTGTGGTGGGTGGTTGAAATATGTAGGTTCAGCAGAGAAACATAGGTTCAGGAGTAGTAAACATTAAGTGCTTCAAACCCACTCTATCATTTATTAAGATAACAGCAAATACAGTCATTGTCTCAATCCTATTTTCTTGTCTGCCTCCCCTCCTTTAACACATATTTCTATCAAGAATCTATCAAACGCAGCCTTGAATAAATTTAATGACCCCCGTATCTCTTATTTTCCGTGAAAGGGAATTTCATAGACTAACAATCCTTAGAGAAAATATTTCACCCCCACAAAAGTAAACAGAACAAACTTTATTAAAGCAAATTGTTTCCTTGTAATGTTCCATTATTTCTGCCTCATCCTAAATGTGTTGTTTAAGTTGCTAATTGTACATTCATTGTGTGCGAATTGAATGCAGGTGGTAAGCATTACCTGGTCATTCACTTGAGCTTCCAATAAATAAGTACAAATTAAAATTGTAGTTGTTCAATTTGCAGGTGTAGATATTTTCTAATCAATCTGTTATAAAGATGTTGTTAAACAGCTCTGAAGCAGATGGGACTTGAATCTAGGCCTCTTGGCTCAGTGGAAGTGATATTACTACTGGAGCACAAGAGGCCCCAGTGTGGATGGGTAGTGAGAACTGCTGATGCTGGGGTCTGAGATAACATGGTGTGGAGCTGGAGGAACACAGCAGGACAAGCAGTATCAGAGGAACAGGAAAGCTGATGTTTTGGGCCTAGACCCTC
The DNA here is from genome assembly GCA_024137785.1 of Ginglymostoma cirratum. Taxonomy (NCBI): domain Eukaryota; kingdom Metazoa; phylum Chordata; class Chondrichthyes; order Orectolobiformes; family Ginglymostomatidae; genus Ginglymostoma; species Ginglymostoma cirratum. The sequence continues at coordinate 46,142,180 of JAHRHZ010000019.1, read as the reverse complement.
CTTCAGAAATAGGGGAGGGGAAGGTGGCTCTGAAATAAATAGAGACAGGGGGATGGTGATAGCAAACAGATAGTGAAGTGGATAGGGTGGGAGAGAAGACGGACAGGTCGTGGAGGTGGGGATGAAGCTAGTAAAGGTGAGTGTCGGTAGGTGGTTGTGGGGATTGGTCAGTGAGGTGGGAGGAGTTTATAGGTGGAAGAGAAGACTGACAGGTCAATGAGTGGGATTATTCTGGTCTGTTGTATCTGCTGTTCTTAATAAGGCCTCCTCTACATCGATGAGACCAAGTGAAGGTTCAGAGACGGCTTTGTAGAGCACCTTATGCTCTGTTTGTGACAAATGATAACACCTCCCAGTTGTGAACCACTTCAACTCTTTCCCCTACACCCTCCCCTCCCCTCCCACTCCCTGGGTGACATGTACCTCCTGGGCCTTCTCCAGTGCCACAATGATGCCACCTGGAAATTGGAGTAACAGCACCCCATATTCTGCCTTGGAAGCCTACAACTCAATGGTCTCAATGTGGACTTTGCTAGCTTTAAAATCTCCCCAACCCTGACCTCATCCCAAGACCAGCACCCCCCTCATCCCTGCCTCATTGACAGAACGTGAATGTAATGTATCAATTACAATTAACCTCCAGTTGATCAATGAAACTGCTTGAACTGTATGACCAGTGAAAGACATTTGGATGGATATATGAATAGGAAAGGTTTGGACAAATATGGGCCAGGAGCAGGCTCGTGGGAGAATCTTAGTTTGGGATTACATTCAGCATAGACTGTTTGGACTGAAGGGTCTGTTTCTGTCCTGTGTGATTCTATGACTTAATGACTCTATGAACACATGCCACATAGTCACCAAAGGAAAAATATAAGGTCTTAGCCTTGACACTGCCCTTTCTTACTGGGGTGAAATAATCTGGATATCTGTCATTGGGATAGAGATGAATGTTGATACCTTCAATAGAATTCATGAATGAAATTCTCAAAAGATGATGGCCTCTTCCATGCCTGTAGACATGGTTGGACTTTGACAAATTTAGGTGGCCAATCTATGAAAAGAAATATGTTTGTATATACAACATTGATAAAATTAAATCTGGGGATCTCTGGATCAGTGTGCTATTTAAATTCCTAAGGCACCTCATATGGGCAGATTGCTAATTCTAACTATAGCAAGATCAGGTCTACACTCAGATGGGAGAACAGTAACAGGATTTATTGAACATAACTATATAAACAAGATGTTAAGAGGGAACGTCACCAGCTGCTTACACACATTCTTAAGGGATGAGTATAGTTAACCTTTTACTCCACAGTCACTGGTATTTGGTTCATGGAGTTAGATACCTTGTTGGGTCACCTTCTTGGTGCCTTAAAAAAATTCATGGCAATACAGGAATTCCTTCAGCCTTCCTGGAATTATTGGAATGTTCCGTGGTGAAATATTTACAGTAATAGAGGAGTCAATGATACCCAGGTTTCATAACAGTCCAGATACTGCACACCGGTATCAATATCATGGAAAGGTTAAAGATGAGGAAATAATGGAAATTTAAGCAGAAACTCAGTAATATTTGGAAATGGATGTACTGGGTGTATTGGAGTACCATTTTGAAGTATGCGAGATGAGTCAGAACGGTATATGTCATTTGCAAGTTTCTGGCCTTTCTTCTTGGGGCATGCCTTTATCTGATTTGGCTATTGCAGTAAACGACTGCATTAGAATAGCAATAATAGGCAAATTCAACCAGGAATTGACAAGAACATTCAATAGGTGCATTAAGTGTGACCCAAAATATCATTATTCAATGAACAGTCGAAGCAGGGTCCTTGAAATAACAGTAACAGAGTGAACTCTTTAAAAAGAAGCCCAAGGTAATGATGAATTCAAATAAGTTATTTGATTTGATTTGAATCTGATTTGATTTATTTATTATCATGTGAATTTTGTGACAAATACTGTGAAAGGGGTTGTATAGTGTTGCCACACTTTGACACCATCTCAAAACATAGAAAAATAAGCCAAAACAGAATATTAAGGCACAAACAGGAGGAAATAAAGAAAAAGTGTTCAACTTTACAGTCCGTATTAAATGCTCGGTCATGGGCCATGGGCCTGGTGGTCAGACAGGAGAGTTTCGCTGTACCACCACCCTGGAACAAAAGTTGCCACTCTTATATGCCATCTTACCTCCACCGATATCCTTGCCATTATGAGTCCTCAATGGATCTTGTCAATGCAGACGGGTGCTGAACCGGCCCAAACGCAACTCCATTACTGCCACTAGTCCACTTCGGGCCCACCCCACCGATGCAGCCGCTGTTAAGACCATCGGGTCTCATACTAACCCCAAACTTTCCTCTGCTGTTGCCTCCACCATGAATCTGCACCAGACACAGACTCCGCTGGGATCCTAAACTCAATTCTGCCGCAGTAGATATAAGTCAGTGCTAGGACTGCCTCGAAGATGCAGAAGCTGCTGGGATCCTAAACTCATCTCCGGTGCTGCTGGTCCTCCACACTGCTGCCGCTGATGCCATCGCTGAGACTGAGCTCTTCAACAAGAGGTAAATTTAAGAAGAAAACAGGACGAAGAGAGAAAAAGAAAGAAACAAAAAGAAAAATGGATGGAACAGATGAGCCCTCAGTTTAGAAACCTGATGCAATCTTATTAGGAACATCTGGAAATTATAGCGGTCACAAACATTTTAATGAAGTGATGAAGTGCAGGCTTGTTCATCAGTCTAATACTAAATAGTGCTTATACTGTACAAAATGTAGAATAGATTGATTAAAATGTTATCATAATTTACAATATACTGAAGATGGAAGAACGGTTAAGGTATTTAAAAACGCTACTTGCTTCAGATTTGCAAATGACAAATCATCAAGGTCTCTAAAGAGAGGTAAAATTCCACGTAAAATAGATGGACTAAGCCAACTTATAAGTAATGATATAGTCTCTCGTGAGACATCTACATTGTTGGGAAGATGCATAAAAAAGGTACAAATGAAACTTGACAGGGAGTGCGATAAAGCAATTACTTTTGGAAATTCGATAAATCTGCAGTTTTCTTTGTTAGGACTTTGTTTGTCTAAACAAAACCCAAGATGTTAGACAAATATTAATTGTATCAAGCGATATGAATCAGAAAAAATAAGAAATTCACTTAAAATTATAATCTGCTCACCCGACTTGTCAATTCTGGAATGTTTTTATTTATTTCTTTGTGGATCGGATTCTTGAGGCATTAAAAGAGAGTCTATAACTTTTCATTGATTATCTAATGATAATTTGTGATAAGAAACATTTCTGGGCTGTAAAATAGTAATGGCTACAATATTATACAATTTAGAATAATTAAAATAGTCATCTTGCCTTAAGATACCTTTTAGAGTGATGAGTCCACTTGTAGATCATGAAAATTATCGACAAACACTTGCAAAGAAACATAATGTAAGAATTTTTACGTATAAAAGCACAATTATGAAATTTATGTACACAGTTATGTAAAATATATCCAGAATAGTCAAATTTACGGAGAAACAAGTATGAACTATTCAAATCCACCTATAAACAAGTAGAATTTACAAATATTTTACAAAAAAAAACTTAAAATCTGAGTACATATTCAGAGGGCTAAGTGTTTTTTTTTTGGCTCAGTGACAGTTTTGTTGAGCTTCACAGAGTTTCAGTCCATGAAGCCTAAAGAGTTAGCTTGCTGCACCTTAGCAAACTCAACTCATTTAGCTAACTGCACAGACTCCAAAGTGCTACATTTACTCGGAGATAAAAGGTACTGCAGATGCTGGAGAATCCGAGATAACAAGCATGGGGCTGGATGAACACAGCAGGTCAAGCAGCATCATAGGAGCAGGAAAACTTGACGTTTCGGGCCTAAACCCTTCATCATAAAAATCA
>JAHRHZ010000019.1:46119905-46137852 GCA_024137785.1 Ginglymostoma cirratum | reverse complement strand
TGATGAAGGGTTTAGGCCCGAAACGTCAAGTTTTCCTGCTCCTATGATGCTGCTTGACCTGCTGTGTTCATCCAGCCCCATGCTTGTTATCTCTGCTACATTTACTCGATTTTACCTTCGTTCTATCACCTGCCATTCTTGGAAGAACTTCTTGGTAGATCTATCTGCCGGATATCTGTTGGATACCCTTCGGAAAGCCAACATCTCCGTGCCCACACCACGTTTAGAAAGCTGCTCCGCATCTGAAAAACCACTGACATTGCAAAGTTGCCCTGCTCATCAAAGGACTGCCTTTCTGAATAAGTCTGAGAAGGGGAAAATTACATTGCAATTCTCCAACAGGGGCCTGGAGATCCTGGTGAATGGGGTGGTACACAGGAAAGACACGACCAATACTCACTCATCTCAATCCACATGGACAAGGAGAACCACCAACTCGACTGGGACAACACCAAAACCCTGGGACAAGCTAAGCAGAGACAGGCGCAGGAATTCCTAGAAGCCTGACACTCCACGTAGAAAGCCATTAATAAACACATAGAACTCGACCCCATATACACTCCACTACGAGGGAAAACCAGAAGTGAGGCAATCCAGCTCAACGGACCCCAGAGTTTAAAAACCAGGCGGGAAAACACACCGACACTTCATCAGAGGCTGCACTGAGGATGTTACCCAGCATGGTAATGAAATGTCTACGGAATAACAAACCAGTTCGGTGAGCCAACCAACCTCAGTACCCACAACCCAAGCTACAAATCTACTCCAAAACCTTAGAAGCTGTCTGCTACTTACAGGACCAACAGAGGACACTACGCCACCAGATGCTAACAATGTGCTCAGAGCTTGTCACCAGTGTGGTCCCTATATGCGGAAGAATGCACAGCAATGCTGTGAGAAGGTCAATGACTTTTGCTGCTCCACCTGGATAAGTGCCAGGCACCTCTTTGCAACCTCATAATCGCTCTGTCCCTGCCACAGCACCCACATCCATCCAACGCTCATTCTCTACGACTCTCACGATTGCATGCAGTCTGGTCTTTCCCTTCCAATCCTCTGCACAATTAACTCTTCATGCCCTCTGCACTCCTAATCATTTATCTGGGGCACTAATAGAGTCACAGGGTCATACAGCACGGAAACATCAATTTGCCTTTTAAATGTTTTAATTGTATCCCCCTCCTCTACTTCGTCTGGCAGCTAATTCCATACACACACCGCTCTCTATCACCATATTTTCCCCACCTGCACCAGTGCTAACACCTATGTCACCCACTTTCATCTCACTGAGTTCCTCCTTTTCTCCCATTGTAGGAGGAAACAGACCATAACAGGGCGGAAAAGTCCAGGACTGGTGCACAACATCTGGCTCGTCATCCACTACGAGGAGAGAATCCTGTCCCTCACACAGGAAGACCAGGACTGCAGGGATGTCATCTGCAGGGATGTCAAACATGCAAGTCCTGCCAACTGAGTAAATATCATCGTTCATTTTACCCAGCTCTCACAGTGACCCACGCTGTCAGTATTACTCATTGCAAACCAATCTGAGCGTGACGCAATCTCTCTCCTGTGTGTTGCAGGAGGCAGCAGGATGGCCATGGTTTCTCTAGAGAAATGGGCTGCCTGGCCAGAAGGCACTTCCTTAACCTCTGAAGAGGCCTCTGAGGAAGCACCAGCAAGGCTGGGCTACCTCCTGTACTGGCCACCAGCTCAGATACTGACACCTCACTAGAAGGTGTCTGTTTAAGGCTTTACGTTGCCCTAAATGGAACTGTGCCTGCATGATGCCCAATGACTTGTCCATAAAGGATATGTAATAGCTCGGTGTCTATGTTGAGACCCTGCTACAGCATGAGGAAGCAAGAGAAAGAGCTTTATGTAGGTCTATGAGTTGCACCCCTCCCCATGGTAGAACATCTAAATCTTTCCCTGGCCTCTTTGTTGTGGCGAATGAAGTGGTCATTGCTCATTCCTGGTCACATTGCAGCCATTTTCTTTCCAACTGTGTCGTACTGATTTCCAGCAAGATGGAAGGCAACAGTAGGTTCACTTTGGGCAGTGGTTCCTGGCCTCCAGCTCAATGTGTCAGTAACCCAGACTCCTTTCCCAATAGCTCTTTCAGTAAATCCATAAGTTTCGCATGTGCCCAGGTTCCCTGCTAACGCATCTACATGAACTTGCATTAGCCCACTAACCCACCACAGCCCTGGGACGTGGGGTGACTATGCCAGTTGTGGTCACACCCTATCCCTTTACCCTCACTGAAGCCACGTTGCTCCTGACTGTGGATGAACCACCCCCGCAGCTGCATTACTCTGTTCCCACCTACGCTTAATCATATTAGCCCCTTAAAAATATATTTGTTCCCCTTCACAATTGTCATCATTCCTTTCCCAAGCTTGCAGTGTCCAATCCCATGAATAGGTCCCCTTTCCATGGCAGTTTACACCCTGCCCCAAACCCCTGAGTCTTCTTTTGTCTGGACAGACCTAATGGAGTAATTGGGGTCCTTCCGGTTGAGCGATCTTTTTTTAAATGTTTGTTTTATTATTGTACATGTACCTAAGTACAGTGTTTTTTTTGTTTTGCAAGCAGTACAGGCAGATCATATTGTACAAGGACATACAGATCAGAGGGTGTTTGGACAGAACAAGGCATAAAAAGTTATGGCTGCACAGGAGGTACAAAAAAAAGCAAGATCAAGATTTGATTTGTAATTAGAGAAGCAGGGAAGAAGCTGTTCTTGAACCTGTTGGTATGTGGTTTGAAGCTTCTGTATCTTTTGCATGACAGAAGAGGTTGGAAGAGGGCATTACCGGGTTGGGAGGGGTCTTTCATGATGTTGGCTGCCTTTCCACAGCAACAAGAAGAATGGATGGAGTCCATGGAAGTCGGGAGGAGTGAGTGGTAGTGGTTGGCTTGCCTGATGGTCTGCGCTGGGTATACAACTTACTGTAGTTTCTTGAGGTCCTGGGCAGAGTAGTTGCCGTACCAAGCCATTATGCACCCAGTTAGAATGCTTTCTATTCATTTGTAGAAGTTGATGAGGGTCCTTATGGACTTGCTGAATTTTCTAAGCCTCCTGAGGAAGAAGAGGTATTGTTGTGCCTTCTTGACCATCACATCTACATGGGGAAGTCCAGGACAGGTTGTCGGTTATTGTCACTCCTAGGAACCTGACGCTTTCAACCCTCTTCACCTCAGTTCCATTGACGTAGATAGGTGCGTGTCCTCCTTCTTTCTTCCTGAAGTCAATGATTAGTTCTTTTGTTTTGCCGACATCGAGAGACAAGTTGTTATCATTGCACCATGACACCAAGCATCTCCATCTCCTCCCTGTATTCTGTCTCATCATTGTTTGATATCCAACCTACAATGATGGTGCTGTCAGCAACCTTGTAAATAGTGTTCGTACGAAATTTGGCCACACAGTTGTGGGTGTACGGGGGCTGAGTATGCATTCTTGCAGGGTACTAGCATTGAGAATTATCACAGTCTGTGGGTCAGGAAGCTGAGGATCCAGTTGCAGAGGGCAGAGCAGAGATTTAGGAGTTTGGAGACTAGTTTGGTTGGGATTATGATGTTGAAGGTGGAACTGTACTTGACGAGTAGGAGCCTGACATAGGTGTCCTTGTTATCCAGATGCCCCAGGAATGAGTGTAGGGCTAGGGAAATGGCGTCCACTGTGGATCTGTTTCACCGGTCGGCAAATTGCAGGAGATCGGGGCAGGCTGGGAGGCTAGAGTTGATGTGGGCCGTCACTAACCTGTTGAAACATTTCACAATTATGGAGGACAGAACTGCTAGGCGGTATTCATTAAGGCAGGTTGCATGTGTTTTCTGTGGTACTGGGATGGTGGTGGTCTTCATGAAGTGGTTGGGGACTTCAGATTGTAGCAAGGACATGTTAAAAATGTCAGTGAACACTCCTGGCAGCTGGTCTGCACAGGATCTGAGTGCACGGCCAGGGACTCCATCTGGGCCAATCACTTTCCATGGGTTCACTCTCGGGAAGGCCGATCTGTAGTCTGCAGCAGTGACTGAGGGAACAGGTACCTCCAGTGCTGTCAGGGCAGCTGACACCATGTCACTGGCATTCAGCTCGAACCGAGCGTCAAATGCATTAAGTGCATTGGGGAGGGATGTGTTCTTGTCTGCTATTTTGTTCTGCTTTATTTTGTATCCTGTTATGTCATGTAGGCCTTGCCACAGTTGGTGGGTGTCCATGTGGTTAGTTTGGACCCCTAACCTCATCTGGTACTTTCTCTTGGCATCTCTAATGGCCTTGCGGAGGTCGTATCTGGATTTCCTGTAAAGGTCAGGGTCGTCTAACTTGAATGCCACACACCTGGTCTTCAGTAGGCAATGGATTTCCCAGCTCATCCAAGGTTTCCGTCTGGGGAACATACGGATTGACATCTTTGGCATGCAGTTGTCTATGCACATGCTAATGAAGTCTGTGAGCGTGCTGGCATACTCGTCTGGGTTATCCTAGCCTAAACTGTCCTAACCAAAATGATATCAGTGGCTGCTATTGACCTACTGTCCTGGGACATCTTGACCGACTGGTGCTTCCATGGACTTTGGTGAGGACTACTCTCCTAAGACTTTGAGACATAGTGCCCTCTTTAAGCACATGGCATGTGTTCACCACATAAGCTACCTGCGTGTGGCTTTGATGTGAGACTGATGTGGAAAATTGCTGTGCGGCAAGGTACAGTAGCCGTTGAATAGACTTGCTAACCAGTAAGGCAAGATGCCTGGTTGTGAGGCTGAGCGAATTGACATGGCAAAGGAGGGTACTGTGGGCATCCAGGTTGGTGCTAAGTCAGTGAGCACCAAGAGAACAGGCTTGGCATGCCTGCTCTGGCACAACGTAGCCTTGCATTGTTAGTTGCCAGTCCGCAGTCTGTACTTCCTAAAAGCCCTGCAAGTGGATTGGAGAGTTGGCATAAGGATCCTGAGGGACTGGCAAGTATTGGCTGCCAATTTTTGTGTAGAAGTGGTGCATGTGACTGGTGCTCTGAGGTGATGTTATGTGGTGAGCAATGTGGAGGCTGTTTGCAATCCGAGGTGAGCTGATGTAGACAGCTCTGACTTCAATGTTGCGAATTTTCGATGTCTATGTTGCATGTGGGAGGGTAGCAGGATAAGACGCTGCATACTGATGAGGTGAGATGTGCTGTTAATAAGATTGTTAATAATGAGTTACATCCCACTCATAGGAAACTCACAGCTGTCTAAAGAGAATCTCACCTCGATGCCAGAAATGAATTGAGGCGTACAGTAAGTTATCCCCAATGTCAAAACTGGCCTCGATGAACTTCTCCCATGATTCTGCCACATTTGTCACCAAAGCCCATGTTGTTCAAGAAGCTGTAAGATTCTGACAACAGTTTCTGTTGTCTTGTCTCATCCTTCAGAAGGAGTTTCAATGAAACTCAACCCTATGTATGACAAAAACAGCTCTTAGAATCATAGAATCCCGACAGTACAGAAAGAGGCCTTTCAGCCCATTGAATCTGCACTGATGCATCAAAAAGCATCCCACCCAGACCTACCATATCCCTGTAACCCTGCTTGGGTTTACTTTTCACAAATCTAACCTAGATATTCTTGGACACTATAAGGCAATGTATAGTATGACAAATCCACCTAATCTGCACATCTGTGGACAGTGGGAGGAAACTGGAGCACCTGGCAGAAGCCTATGCAGACACAGGGATAAAATGCAAGCACCCAAGGCTGGAATCAAACCCAGGTCCCTGATGTTGTGACGCTGCAGTGCTAATCACTGCACCACCGTGTCACCCTAACTTCTTGACTAACTTGCTCGTAAAGGATAATTCTTCAGGTCTTTCACTGCTACCCGTCGTTTTGTAAAAAGGGTTTTTGTTATTAATTGTTTAGCATTTTGAGAACAAATTTGATAGTTTCCTGTGTGTATTTGTGCTGTATGTTTATCTCAAGCTTATATCTTGCAGGTGCTCAACATAGTGTTCAGGTCTTTTCTTTTTATTTTTCACACTTACATGACTATCACTCTTCGTCTTGGTAAAAAGTCAGATTATGTGTTATGGTTTTTGAGATTGCATCATTTTTGCACTAGTTTTCTTCCATTTTAACACTTTAATTACTTCATTCAAATGGTGATTGTCTTCATGCTGACAGACACGCAATTGCAGGCAGAGACTGTAGTTTGAAGATTACATAAGGAAATCGAGATCACATACACAGTGTCAGAACAGAACTAGAAGAATTCATGTTCTTCGCGAAGAACTGGAACTCTTGTTTAAGAAGTTTGGTGATTGTAAATTTTCTTGCGGGTAAGGAAAAGAAAGGCATATCAAAGGAAATTAGATCGCAACATTGTTGTGGCTCTGGTCAACTTGTGCAGTTTTGCATTGTGGTAGCACCACAGACAGGTTTAACTCCCAAAAATGGTGTCAAGTATGATCAAATTTATTGGAATGGGACTGGTTCAATCCTGAAAGAAGGCGAGGACAGGTTTGGAAAAGAAGCTAAAATTTTAAATCAACTTATTCAAACATTTCATCTCACCTCTGGAGCAGGTGAAACTTGAATCTGTATCTCTGGTCCAGAGGTAGGGACAGTACCACATAGAGCGCCAAGAGCCATATAGAGACAGTAGCCTTTCCAATTCTAATGGTGGGTGGCTGGGGCAGCAGGGATATGTCCCACTGATCCTTTCAAGTCTCCATTGTCTCGAATATTCCCCACAAACCTATCCCCAATTTTGCCTAAGGACAAAAGACTGGTCTCTTCTGGAGTTGGAAACTTCCCTGAGGTTGGACATATGCCCTACCTGGGATTAGGAATCAGACCTCCCTGGTGTTTAAGATCTACTGACCCAGGTTTGGGAATTGCAGATTCCTCTACACTCTGAGGAGCAGCTCCAGGCTCTCCAGGTGAAGTTGCTGTTTGTCTTGGAGCACTCCTCGACAACATGTCAATAGGGCTGAGTTGGGAGCACAAGACTTTTGAAAGAGAAGCAAAGGAATTACACTGTTGAGTTAAAAGAGCATAACATGCAGACATACCTGGATATCCTGATTTCATATTGAAGGTCTGCCCTCAACCCATCTCCCATCTATTGAACTGGTTCTTATCAATCACAGATTTTCAGGTTTTATTTGTTTCATGCTCCGGCAAATAAAAAAAATCCAGCCTAGAAATTCCAGGCACTGTCTTCCAAACATTTATGCAGCTGAATAGAGCTGGTGTCCAAATCTCCCATCAGTCCCTTCAACCCATCTTACAAAAGCTATCTTATAATTAAAATAACTGCCCCTTACTTAAATGTACCTATCTGCTGGCATTTGGTCAAATTCCCTTCTTGAACATCACCTTTAGCACAGCCCACTCTCATCCCTCTCGTCCCAATACCACATAGAGTACTGATACCAAACTTACACTCACTGGGTGCCACTGATAAAATCAAACTATGAATTCATATTGTAAAGGAATCCCCGCCCTGTAAACAACACTCCAAGGCTAGTCGAATCATCTGGCAAACCTATTTAGTAAACAGAGCGGCAGCTGTGATGTGTTTTTTGCTGTGGCTCTAGCTCAGTTGTTGGTTCCAACTGTACCTGTGTCTCTGCAGGAAATATAGTCAGTGACATTCTGTGTGTGTGCAAATTGGAATGACAGACGATCTGACCTCAATGTTGTATGCCTGTGGAGTCTTCAAAATGACTCCAACAGCTTAGAAAGGAGCACAGAAACAGGAGAAAGATATTCACGCCTTTTATCCCATTTTAAATTTGTGATCAACTTATGTTTGGCTCATCTAATATTATGCATTGGATAGAATCATATATGTGTTTACTCTTTATATATTCTTACAGGCACTTTCCTTTTGCGTGGGACTTCCGGCTCTGTTTGGAATAGAAATGCAATGCCATGTGCCTCCTGGTTTGCCAGAGTCATGAGCCATTCACCATGAGGCATTGACTGAAGCAGACATTACTTTCTGGCTTGCCCACTCGTGCCCATTGGCTCGTCACATACAGTCCCCAACAATATATTTGTTTTCACTGGCAGTGCCAGTTTCTGATTTGGCAGCTGTGATTGGCAGATGAAGTGCAAGGGTCTCATCATCATGCTTTATTGTTGTTCTCCCTCCTTCTGCTGGAGCTGCTAGGGTTGGGCATGTATCGGTTCCTGGGCGGTGTAAAATAAGAAGGGGAAGGTTGGTGCGAGGACAGCTTGGTCATCATGTCAGAGAGCAGGAGGAAATTGAGTTAGGAGTTGAGATGGTGTAGAGTGCAGGAACATAGTGCTATCCTCAATTTTCTCAGTGACACTAGATGCCAATGGCCCCATGCCACTTGGTTCCGTAATGCAGAGAGCCATCTCCTCTATAATGTTCTGAAGATGAGGCAATCTTCACCTCTTATCTAGTTTGCTTTTCTCCCAACAGTTATGTGCCCCATCCTCCTGTAACAGAGTGAGCAGAAAATCAATGATTATATTGTTCGGTGTTTCTCTGACATGCCTGCCTTAGCTGAATAGGTGGAGGTGTGACAAGGCAGTGAGATATGGGACGAAGATGATTGTTTTGGTAGATGCTTGAGGGTAAAGTGGAATCGTTGGAAGTTAGAAATGAGCCCTGAGTGACAAGGAGTTGCCGTTCAGTGAGTGACGTGGTGCTTTAGGCAATGTGACAAAATTGTGGCGGTGTGGGTATGATGTGTCATGCAACGATAATTCCACTGTCCCTGACCACCCACAACGAGTAGACTTTTGGCACAGCTTTTTTTGGCTCGGCTGCCAGATTTTCAGAGACAGACTCTTGCAATTGATTTCGTTGATCACTTGCACCTACCCCCTTTCAGGTTTCCTTCCACCCTCCCCTTCAGAACCACTGTACTCCCCTCCTGTCTACCTCCATTATTAATCTACCATAACCACATTGATGAGTGTGGGATCCTGTCTCTGTGCTGGAGTTCCATTTTCCTTGTTAAGGGTGCAGTAATGGCATTCAGCAGCAGTATCCTGTATTTCACATTTTACAGGGATAAACTGCCTTTAAAAACAGTAGGCTGTATCAGCACAGCAAGATTCCACAAAGCCCTTCCCAGCCACCCTGCATCCTTCTGCCAGAATCTACAGGAAACCAGAAGCATAGAAACTGTTACGATCTACACGGAATTGGAGTGGCATTGCCAAATTTGCACGACTCCAATGGTACCACTGAAAAAGGTGATATATTGTTTCTAAGGCTTATGTTGAGATTGAGATATATTGACAACATTTTCTCCTTTTGGACTCATGACGAGGAATCACTGCAACAACTACATAGTGATATCATCAAGTTTCATCCCACTATCAGACTTACAATGAATCAATCTCATCCTTGGACACAGGCATTTCCATCAAGGACGGACGCCTTAGTACCTCACTCTACCACAAGCCTATGATAACCTCACGATGCTGCACTTCTGTAGCTACCCCGCTAAACATATTAAAGAAGCAATCCCCTTCGGACAAGCCCTACACATACACAGGATCTGCTCAGATGAGGATGAATGCGACGGACACCTGAAGGTGCTGAAGGATGCCCTCATAGGAACAGGATACAATGCTCAACTCATCGATCACAAATTCCAAAGTGCCACAGCGAAACACCTTAATGACCTCCTCAGAAGACAGACATGGGATACTTCCAATAGGGTTCTGTTTGTCGTCCAGTACTTCCCGGGAGCAGAGAAACTATTCCATGTTCTTCGTAGCCTTCAACGTGCCATCGATGATGGCGAGCACCTCGTCAAGCTCTACCCCAAGCCTCCACTTCTCACCTTCAAACAACCACCAAACCTTAAATAGACCATCATTCGCAGCAAACTACCCAGCCTTCAGGACAGCATCGACCACAACACTACACAACCCTGTCATGGTAACCTCTGCAAGGTATGTCAGATCTTCAACGTGGACACTACCATCACACGTGGGAACACCAGCCACCACATGCATGGCAGGTACTCATGTGATTCGGCCAGCGTTGTCTACCTCATACGTGCAGGCAGGGATGCCCGGTGGCATGGTATATTGGTGAAACCATGCAGACGCTACAACAATGGATGAATGGACACCGTGCAACAATCATCAGACGGGAATGTTCCCACCCAGTGCGGGGAACACTTCAGCAGGCAAGGACATTTGGCCTCCGATCTTTGGGCAAACGTCCTCAAGGCGAACTTCAGGATACACAACAACGCAGATTCGCTGAGCAGAGGCTGATTGTCAAGTTCGGTACTCATGAAGACGGCCTCAACTGGAATCTTGGGTTCATGTCGCTCTACAGGTGACATCACCACACTATACTCGCGCGCGCGCACGCGCACACACACACACACACACACACACACACACACACACACACGTGAATCTATGGAGTGAATTTATATTTATGGATACGTTTTATTTTGTTCAAAAAACACAGATTTTATAGTCAGTCAGTCAGTTAATATGGTGTTTTATTAATTCCTACTTTAAAAATAAAACCAGTCTGACTCCAAACTAAAACACAAATAGATATTAAACAATATTTCACACCCAGCATGCATTGTCTGACATAAAATATCACCTCTTCTTTACACTGATGAAACTTTTAGTTCTCTCAGGGCTGTGACTTGAAAGGAAGTCAGGGATTTACATATACTTATTAATCAATTAAAACCTTCTAACTGATTAAAGATTTAACAGCATTCTGGGTTTGTTTAGTATATCCTCCTCAATGATGTGAATCTTTGATCTTTTACTTATAAATTCTGTGTGAGTTACTACATCTCTCACTAACACCTGAAGAAGGACTGCAGCTCTAAAAGCTTGTGTTTTCAAATAAACCCGTTGGACTATAACTTGGTCTTGTGTGAATTTTGACCTTGTCCACCCCAGTCCAACACCGGCACTTCCACATCTTCACTCAAACAGTACAGCAAGCCAAGGACTGATATGTCAGCACGAGAGCTTGGTGGAGAATTAAATGACAGATCATTGAGGTTCAGGGTTATGTTTGTGAACTGCACAGCTGTATTCTGGAATGCATTCACCTATTATTTGTTTGGCCTCCCCAGTGTAGGGTCACCACTTTGTGGGCATCAAACACTGTACATTAAATTAAAGAAGCTAAAAATAAGCCACTGTTTTGCCTGGAATAAATGTTTGAAACCTTGAACAGTGAGGAAAAAGGAGGTTTAAAGGGCAGGTATTACTTGCCTTGCATTTGCATGGAACGGTGTTGCAGGAAGAGCTGTGGCATTGTTAATAATTGAGGTGTGGACCAGGAGATCCTGAAGAAAACAGCCCTGTCAGAATATTGATAGAGAAGGGAAAGGCAAGATAAATTGGCAGGGCCATCATTTTGGGAGTGGTGGAACATGAGAAAACAAAATACAGCAAGTTCTGAGGCGAACAGATTAGAAATTCTGAGACAGCTTTGCATGATAGAAACTGAGAGATCATTTTCCTTGGCTGGGGAAATACAAGGATAACATCTCAGGTCAACTGCATAGGTCTGAGATGAAGAGAGAGTCCTACCTTAAATTGTGAATCTTCAAAGTGGTCTACCCATGAAAATTGTGCATTTGGTATCATTGAGCATATTTTAAGGCCAATGAAAATTTAAGTGACCATTAATTGGTTACTTAATGGCTCCAACAGGTGTAGTGCATGTCAGCTTCTTACCATTTGCACTGCCTTGACAGGCCGTGGGCTGATGGTTGAATGATAACAATGTGGTACATTGAACATCAGGAGAGGTTGGTAATTTGATGGGATATCCTTTGAAGACAGATTCCCTGACTTTGACCACCTGCTTGAGATCATTAATTTTCTTGTAACAATGTTGCCAGGTCATTGAAACAGACTCTGTGTGTTCTCCTCCTTGACCATTTGCTCTAATGCCCTTTGGAAAATTCCTGGTGGGTTCCTGATACCTGGTATTCAAGATACATAAGCACCCCTTCTTCTGATGATGATGACAAGCCCTCCAGCACCAAACACAGCCCTCTCTCTGACCTAGCATTCCATTTTCCTTCTCACAAGTTACTCTCCCTTGATTGAGTGCCTGTTCCCTTTAAAAGGAACAGGCTGCTTCTAAGATCTTAAAGTTCACTGCACCATGTCCTAGCCTTGTGTGTTGTTGGGTCCCCTGTTGAGCGTGCAGCCAGCAGCCGTGTGGTAATGCTGAAATCATTCACATGAGGAGACAACTTGAACTTTCCATGCTGCCAGCCTAATTGCAAACAGGCAAGAGCAGATCACAAATCATGATCCCTCGGCCTGAAACCAGGTGCTAATGAACTTTCCAGCTGCAATTTCTGCAATCAGATAGTACAATGGTAAAGTAGAAAAGTATTCATTGTGTTCATTCTGCTAAAAGGTATTCGAACAAAAGGCAGCATTTGTTAAACCTCATGAAAGTTTAACTATCACATCAAAGAAATCTGTCGAATTCTTGCTCCCCTCTGAAAGCAGAGAAAGCAATTGACCTATTTTGTATTTTACCACTGATCCACTAAGTGCTTTCTTGTATATATAATTGCAGCATTTGGTCTTAATTGTTAATTAAGTGCAGTATCTGATTTCACTAATACCTTACCTTTCCTTGTTTTACTTTTCTGACTCATTTTTCACTTGAGGAATGAATACTCAACAATTTCGAATGAGGACTCTCACTTGTAACTCATTAACTGCTGGAGCAAATTCATAAAATTCTCGAGAAAATCTGTTTCAACGTTAAGTACCTGCATATCCTGACCACCCTTTTCTCGTGAGCTAAATATTATGCTGAATAAAGATTTTTGGAAAATTGCCTCCTTTTCTCCTCACACCACTATCATTGAAAATGCTGTCAGTAACTCCTGGGGTCAACCTTTTTTGTTGTAATATCAGCCACTTTGAAGAATGAGTGTGAAATTTGGATCTAGTGTCATTAGAGAGGCCAATCTGGAAGCTCAACATGCTGCTTGCAGGGCCTATACTTCCAGCCACTTTCAATGAGGCCCAGACAGTGCCACACGGAGGTATTTGAGCAGGGAGTTATTTTTAAATACAACCATTCAGACATGTTATCAACACACTTTCAGGACAAGGAGGACTTGAACCTGAAATTTCTGGCCAAGAGGTAGGGATGCTAACATTGCACTGCGGAGCCTTTGCTCTTACATATGAATTAGTGCTGTTGTAAATTCACTGATGTCTAACTTCCAATCTTAAAACAAATAAGTCATTGGATGAATTCAGCCGCATTGACTGGATGGCATGGTGGCCTGGTGGTTAGTGCTGCTGCCTCACAGTGCCAGGGAACCAGGTTCGATTCTAGCATCAGGCGACTGTCTGTGTGGAGTTTGCATGTTCTCCCTGTGTCTGTGTGGGTTTCTCCCCACAGTCCAAAGATATGCAGGCTAGGTAGACTCGTCATGGTAAATGCAGGGTTACAGGGATAGGGTAGGTAGGTGCATCTAGGTGGGATGCTCTTCAGAAGATCGGTGTGGACTCAATGAGCTGAATGGCCTACTTCCACACTGTAGGTTTTCTACGACATCCTCGTCAAAGAAGTAGTACAGAGTTCAAATGATAGAATTAGAGGAGGAAAAGTGGGAGAGGTGCTCAAGTGGAACAGAACCATCAGGATGAGTTGCTTGGACTGAATTGTTTGTTTCTGTGCCACCATATTCTATGTCATTCCATGTAATCCCCTGGAGTTGGCCTTGCCTTTGACCATCGCTTGGTGAAGCTGGTAAATGAACCATGCTCTCCCTGAAGTGGCATCAGTTCATTCATGTCCATGATATAGAGAAGGGGTAAGTTAGAATGCAAAGTCTAGGGTACTGGGAAGGGAACAAGAGGTTAAAGGTCAACCCATCAGCTACTTGGTCGTCACACCATATAACAAGATGAATGTTCTCCAATTTGAGAAGGGAAATAAGACTGGAACATATAATTAGTGTCAATGATCTTGGTGATTCTAAATATCAGGGATTTTGTTGTAAGTGGTACATAATGCATAGGAGCATGTCCTCCATAGGGTGCAGGCAGGGCCCAGTTGTCCATGACCCCATCAGTTTTACTTTGCCTCTTTGTGTCACGGGCCACCATGACTGATAGGAAGGAGAGAAGAATATCAGTGATTAAGTAGCACTGGGTCAGCCATTGTAACTGGGAAATCTGCACAAGTTGAGAAAAAGGCTGGTGAAGTGGAGTATCTGAATTTTCTGTGTGAGTCTTGAATGTCAGGAAGTGCTCTGTTGATTGATACAGGGGTGGATAACCTGGTATATTTACCAAGTAGACAATTGCTTTGTTCTTTCTATCATTGATAACGGAAACTTACTCTAAAGTAGAATATGAAGGTAGTTATTATAAAGCAAAGTGTAACCACATAACTTATGACGATTCTTACCACTCTTTGCATAATTAAACATTGTTTTGCTGTTGGGACAGTGACCTCAAAACTGTATGTGTCAAACTGAATTGCAGAATTTTACCTAAGCCTAATCTTGATTCACTTATTTTCCTTTTGTCCTATATCCACTTCTGAGTTTGAAGATGGATTGCTGTCATTTTTGTGTGGGGATTAAATTTGGATTTAACATCTTTCTGAATGATTTAGGTTCAAAAAATATGTAAATCTTTACTTAATACAGCTTGTAGCAGAAATTGTTTGTGAAAACGCATCCTCAAATGCACATAGCTTCCAAATACAAAAAAAATTATTGTGCAGTCAGCAGTTTAAAATATTAAAGCTGCCTTTAGCATCAATGCTTTTCTTTTTAATGATTTGTGAAACCCCATTTTAAAGAATAATTCTTATTCATGTTTTAAAATTCACAGAATAAAGATTCCCAGAGAGTTGCTCTGTAAGTTTTCTAGTTTTCTTTGAAACAACAGCAAAATACTCATCAAATTAGTCAACCATAAACATGGCAACAGGCAGTTTGGATTAAACCCTTATTGAGAACCATTGAATGAGCAGACTATAATTCATTCTGGATTCTTTGTTAAAGTGTTTAACATCCTTTTTTTCTACACAACTACATCAATTAGACGAGTAATTTGGTGTTTTACTGTCGTGTAACACATAGGCTGTGGACAGATCTGTCATGAGTCTTTCATTTATCTTTCTGTCTCGACCAATTGGAAACATCTCTATAGGAGCATCAACATTTCTCATAAGACTGTACATTTTTTGTTTGCCAACGAAGTGCAAATCAATTGACTACTTTTTTTCCCCCCCATTTTCACCAGTAATTGTGCAGAGTTGCCCATTTGTAAAATGCACTAATGTGCTGCTAATTGAGAATGAGTAATGGAAATACCATTTAAGTTGGATAAAAGCATATTTGTAATTTCGATGATGTATTGCCAGTAATGGAATGAGATCCATGTTGCACAATAATATTTTTTGTATTTGGAAGCTTCTCCTCATTGAATGGAAATAAAGTCTACCTGTATTTGTATTGTACTTTTTTGTACTGTGAAGGAAATTAGTTACAGTTTAACAGTATTGTAACCAGACCCTGGGAAAAGTCACCCAATTAGTTTCAGACAAAACATTCCCAACTGTTAAGTACCCGGGTGAGGATGGATGAACTTTATTCAACCACCCGTTTGGTAAATTGAAACGAGGTTAATTTAGAAATCCTTCTCTTGCTGATCCTTTGAAATAAGCTTATCTTTTAAAAGAAGCAAATTTATCCACGCCTTCTCAAGTTAACAAAGAATGAGTTAATTAATTGCTAACACAAGAAGAATTTATTGGGCAACAAACTTGCACCATAGATAAGAAATAAGAGGTCAGTCCAAAAAGATGAAAGATAAAAAAAAGGAACAGATATATTGATCAGTCTCTGAGTTTCTCACAAATTGCAGGTGGTTAAACATTGTGGCTGCTGCAGTGTGGGTTACCAATAGCATTGACATTGCTAGTTAAAAGTTGTTTTTCGCAATTCTTCAGGTTGGAGGTTGATTGAAGTTTCGTTGTCCTGATTTTGTTTTTAAACCGGCTTAGAACACTTGGATAAAAATAGGGTCTTTACCTGCAACACATGGGTAACTAAGTACAGTTCTTTGACAATGTCTTTCACAGCATGCAACCTCTCAAACATGAGAAAGCAGTCTGGCACAGATAAGAATGTCTAGTTCCCCTAGTTCACTCCAGTAGAGTTGAGACTGCAATTTTGGATATGGTCTACAAAGGGTAGCTTGTTGTTGAGTGAGTGAGCAGGGCCCCAAAGTACCTTTGTGGTCACAAGACATCACAGTGTAGGCTATTTGATATTTCTTTGACATATTCAGGTATTACATCCCATCGGTCCCACACCAAACATTTTTCGCATCTGCAGTCTTTTTTCTCTTTAGTAGTTCTTTATTAAAAAATACATTTTGGACTTAAGGGCCAAAAATGCTGTTGTATTTTGGGGTTCTAACCCATTGCTGTAACACTTCCAACAGTGCATAAATGTGTTCTAGCATGATGTAGCAGATTGTTATAGAAAGTATTCCATTTTCTGTGATTTGCCAAAAATAGGCTTTCTGCTGTAAGGGTTCCAACAAAGTCATCCTGGACCTCAGCCTGAAAGTCTATTTACCTATGCAAACTCAAACTCCTTTATGGAAACAGGCTACATTCAGGATAACTGTATTGGAGAGGTTCGAGGGACTAGATGGCTTCTATTTCTTATTATGTTTTCCTGTAGCTAAAATGGAAACTACTCATAAAGAAGTGACATGCAGAAATTGTTGTCTGTGATGGATTTCATTTCAATGAATAAGTGCAGGGTGAATTTCAATACACAATTATATGATGTTACCTACTTTTTTAACTGAATTCTGATATGATCAAGATGCATTTTGGTGTCATAGATTGCAATATATGAGATTGTATTAATTGGTTGGAAGACCAAACTGAAAACATTAGCTATATGGCTAAGACAAGTAATCAATCATGGTATATTATTGATAACACAGAAAAATTTTTGTGAAGACGCAGAAGAAAATTAATCAAAAAACAAAAATTTTTCTGAAGAAGGGTGCTGACCCAAAAAGTCAGCTTTCCTGCTCCTCTGATGCTGCTTGGCCTGCTGTGTTCCTCAAGCTTCACACTGTGTTATCTCTGACTCCAGAATCGGCAGTTCATACTATTTCTGATGGTATATTACTGATATAGTTAATTATTTTCTGAAATTGATTCAAGTAAAAGAAATACATATTGGGTATGCTTCATCATCAAACAGGTGCAATTTGATAGGCTATAAGTTAAAATGCTAAAACTTTGAGATGGAAATCCAACCTGCTTCATAACTGCCCATTCCGTCTCTTTTTGAAACCCCTTCAAGAGAATCTCAATGTGTTCCTTCATGTTAACTGTGTTTCTGTTTGTCCTGTATATGAGCCACGTTGTCTAAGCCTCCACAATCATGCTCCGACATCTTATCGTCTCCTACCCCTGAGCTCCAACCAATCTATGGCTTTCTAATCCACCTCCAGTCTATTCTCCACTCCCCTGACCTTGTAATCACACAAAAACCCCAACTTTCCCAACTACATCAATGTCATTCCAATTGTTGATCTTGACTCCTAACAAACATGAAACACAACTGATCCAGCCTTGCAATCTTTTCTGGAGTGTTCTCCATTTGCTCAGCAGTAAAATTCGTCAGTCAGATTGACTGCCTGGCAGAGATTATGTTTAATAGTAAAATATGAGCAGTGTGGAGACACAGGAGAAAATTAATCGAAAAACATTTTCTACTCCTTGCATTGAAAATGACGTGTATTAATACAGCAACGCACACTGCTTTTAATACTCAAAATACACAGGATTGTCTTCCTGATGAAATGCTTTTTGAATCAGAGATAAAAGGTACTGCAGATGCTGGAGAATCCGAGATAACAAGCATGGGGCTGGATGAAC
>JAHRHZ010000019.1:46087655-46119505 GCA_024137785.1 Ginglymostoma cirratum | reverse complement strand
ATGAAGGGTTTAGGCCTGAAATGTCAAGTTTTCCTGCTCCTATGATGCTGCTTGACCTGCTGCGTTCATCCAGCCCCATGCTTGTTATCTGAAATGCTTTTTGAAGTCTGGTTGCTGTTATTGTGGAGGGAACATGACAGTCAATTTGCACAAAACAAGTCCTACAAATAAATAATGTCTAGATAATCTGTTTTAGTAAAGCTGATTGAGATAAATATTGGCCTGAAAAATGGAGAGAAGTCCCTGGTCTTCTTTGAAATACTGCCATAGGTTTTTTAGATCCACCTGTGAGACTGATTCAGCCTTGATTTAATACTTTGTACTCTGTCAGCACAGTACATCTGGAATACTGCATTATGTGCCAGCCGAGATTATTCTTCAAATTTTTGAAGTGAGGCTTGAATCCATAACCTTCTGCCTCACAGGCAAGAGTGCTAAAACACCATTGAAAAAAAAAGCTGAATGCCATCCTATTTAGCATGAAAAAACTCTTCAAGATAATCTTTTTACTTCTATCCAAGCATTTTAATTCATGCAGCTAAAACTGCATAGTTTTGGCTCATTTTCCAGCAAATGTTTTAAGTGACGTTCTCAACAGATGGCTCCATAGTATCAAGCTCTCAGTTATCATAGAAGCTTTAGAGTTTTAATATGCATCCAAAAGAATTTCTCTGCCAATCTTAGCTGGATAAATTGCAGAAGCATTGGGGCCCACAATGAATTAAATCGTTCCCATAACAGATGGCTCTGTAATGCTTGAGTCTCATTTGAGTTAGGAAGTTTGGTGCTTATTTTCTTTCTGTTTCTAGTTATTTTGGAATATAGAATTCCTGAGACTCACCAAAATATTTGATTTGAAAGTATAGAAATTGCATCAGGATTGTAACTTGCAATGACAGCCTGATGATATACTGGATATAAAGCATCCAAAGAATCAGCAGTTGGGGCTGCATCCAGGTTCGATCAAATGAGATTAGAGTCATTTGATTGGATTTAGATATGAACCAAATCATGAGTTTAGACTTGGTCCATAAAATGTAGATGGTATATTTGCATTCATAAAGACTTAAAGAATAGAAGATGCTTCATTATCCAGTCTCCAAACAAATAAAAACAACACTGCATTTGTGTAGTGTGCGTCTTAGCATTGTTGAATTAGGAATATAGGAACAGGAATACAATAGTACTCAATATTTTGTAACATTCTGTTTTGCTATTCAATTATATCATTGCGATTTGTATCTTAATTCTATTACCTGCTTTGATTTCATAACTTCTAATACTATTAATTACCAAAAATCCATTATTCCTCTGTTTTAAGATTTTCAATGGGTTTACATGAGTGGCATTCTGGGGAGACAGTTCCAGATTCCTGTTCATCTGTGTGTAAATAAATGCCGTGTAACACTTGAATCGTCCAATTCCAATTTTAAGATTATGTTCCATTATTCTGGTTTCTCCCACCCAAGGAAACAGTCTTTCCCTCTTTCTAATTTCAAAGTTCACCTTTAAATTTGTTAAATTAGGAAATTACTTATTTTGTGTCCTGCTGAGGAGGTCACTGAAAGAGATTGTCTTCCTGATGGCTTATTGCACTTGTGTGTAAACTTTTTTATGTTACATGTGCAAGAACACACTCTGAACATTAACTTTTAACAATTTCTTACCATTTAAAAAAATACCCTGTTTTCTATTTTCCCTAACAAAGTGGTTAATTTTACATTCCGCCATATTATTCTCCATCTGCACTTTTTGCCCACTCACATAACCTTCCGGCATCTATTATCTTTTACTCCCTTTAGGAAGAAATACAAGTCCCAATCCAGATAAATGTGAGCTGGTATACTATTGGTAGCAAGAATGGGAGGTGAGCTGGTTGGCCACTTATTACTTGGAAGGTCCAAGACGAAGTGGGTTAAAGGAACAGAAGGGTCAATGATTACAAATCATCAATGATGAAACATTGTGTTACAGGCTGGGAAAACCATAAGAAGAGCAAACTAAATGCACAAGGCTGTAATTCAAGAAGAATAGAATTGAGAAGTGGCAAAGTTGTGCTAAGCCTGTTTCAAACATTGTTATTCATCTTTAAAAATATGAAAGACTTTGATCAAGTCAATACTGAGGGAATATTTCCTTTTCTGGGGAAGAACATAACTCAACATCATCAATGTACAATAGTCACCATGAAATCCAATAGGGAATTCAGAATGAATTCTGAAGAGTGGTAAGAACTCTCACTTTTATAGGGAGTGGTTGAAGAAAACAGTGTATGTGTACTTGAGGGAAAATTAGAAGTACATATGAGGGGAAATGGAATAGAGGATTATATGACAAAAGATTGATGGACTCTTAATTAGGGCATAAACACTGGCATGAACTGGATGGTCTCATTGGCTGGTTTCTCTGCTTTACATCTTAGCAATCCTATTTGATCAAGATTATTATCCTATTCGTGCTGATATCTTCTTGAAGACAGTCAATTGAGAAGCCACCTTTGGGACTCCTGCCCAACTAAGGCAGTTAGACTAGAGAAGCAGGAGGTCCAATGGAATTGTCTGTTGTGATGTCCTGCTGACAGCCTTACCATTGGAGATGGGCACTGTGAAAGAAGTCAGAAGGGAGAGAGGGCAGATTAGAATAGAATAGCTGCACAATTATATTATTTCAAAAGATCAATGTGGCTGTAGCTACTTGGTCATCAGCAAGGAGCAAAATTGGCAGACTAGCCCATGGCTGTGACTGTGACTCAATGGTTGAAATACCTCTGGGAGCCACCAACTGCCAGATGACAAGCTCAAACTCATTCAATTCCAACTTCTGTTAAAAAAGATCTTGGTGGCTCCATATTCCTTCAGAAAAAAAAAAATTGGCTTTTTAATAGACCTGATTGTCTCGTTCCTGGGGAACAGCCTGCCAACCTGCAAATTACTCTTTAGTTTCTCCTCTCTTGTTTTCAGTTCCTGAAATAATTCCTCATTCATGGTAGCATATTACTCCAATTCCAAAGGCCCTTACACAAGGTCAGAAGAGTACAGATACTGGAAATACATAATATCACAGGCACTGTCAGGGGAGAAAAATAATATAGAGCTACCATTTCAGGTCTGTAACCTTTCATTCAAACTTATTGCTGGTCTCTTTTCCAAATGATTTTGAAAATCTGAATATATTATCGTTACTGGTTTCCTGATAGGTACATCCTCAAAAATCTGTAATGAATTTTTCAATTTCCCTTTCATAAATCCTTATTGACTCTGTCTAACCATATTACAATTTCCTAAGTGACCTGTTACCAATTTCTAAGTGGAATCCAGTAATTTCCTAATGGGCGGTGTCAGAATAATTGACCTTTGGATCTATTTTCTCTTGTTCTCCTCTCTTCAACAAGAATGTTACACTTCCCACCTTCCAATTCACCCAGATCATTCTAGAGTTAGGGATTTTTGAAGATCATGAACAGTGCATGTGCTCTCCATGCAGTTATTGGTCAGGACATTGAGTATAGGAGTTGGGATGTCATGTTCAAGCTGTACAGGATATTCATGAGTGGGGCTAGTTTTAGAATACTGCATACAACTCTGGTTCTCCTTCCATAAGAAAGATGTTGTTAAACTTGGGATGGTACAGAAGAGATTTACAAGGGTGTTGTCAGGACCAAAGGGTTTGAGCTATATGGGGAGGCTGAATAAACTGGAGCCTTCTTCCATGGAGTACAGAGGCTGAGGGGTGACCTTATAGAGGTCTATAAAATTATGAGGGATATGGATAGGATGAATAGCCAAGGACATAGATTTAAGGTGAGAGGGAAATGATTTAAAAGGGACCTGAGTGGTAACTTTCTCATGCAGGAGATGGTGCGTGTATGGAACAAGCTGCCAGAGTTAGTGGTGGATGCTGGTACAATTACAACATTTAAAAGGTATCTAGATGGGTAAATGAATAGGAAAGGTTTAGAGGGATGCGGGCCAAATGCTGGCAAATGGGACGAGGTCAGATTTGGTTATCTGGTCGTCGTGGATGATTTGGTCTGAAGGGTCTGTTTCTGTGCTGTATGACTGTATGACTCCAAGTCATCCTCAATTCTGGGGGACTGCTGAAGCTGAAAAGGGATTAGAATATTACCTACACATCGTAAATAGTTGATTGTGTTGCAATGTCCTGGGTCCCACCAATGAATGGGGATGAAGATAAATGGATCATGACACCTTTTATCTCAAAATCCAAACTACATTAATTTCTCTCTGCTCCACCCCTTTTCATGAACATCTGCTACTCAGAAATGAGGAACAGGCATAGAATTGTGTCAGTGGTGGACTTTTCTCCCTTCTGTCCATGTTACCAATTCTCAGGGTTACCTTAACAGCAACAGTATTGAGGCATCCTCAAGGATGGAAAGGAAAACATTAGAAGACCACTGTCAATTAGCCAATGCTGTAATGCTGGCTCTGACATTGTGCCACCAGGACTTTAGACTTTGGCACAAATGACTCTGTCTCTATGGATGGAGCCCTATATGTCAAGGACATCTGACACATTAATTCTCAGGAAAATATAGTGAGTCTTCAGTCATGTGTGAAGAAAACACTTCTTGCGGTTAGCTAGCCATCACCACCGACAGTCAAATCCCAGATCATGTGATCTGTCTATAATTAAACCTCTTGTCTTGCAAAATTAAACATTTTTGAAATCAGAAATCCTTCAGTTTCTTCATGCTATCTCATATATCAATGTGTTTTTACTTCTTGAACAGAATACCTACTGGACTGAAGCCTTAAGTAACATTTTGTTTGCCATTAAGGGGGGAAAGGAGATATCTTAAGACTTTCTCCATCCAACCAATTAAGTAAGAGATTTTTCATCCAGGGATTCATGCCAGTTCTCACCTTCCTTGGGACTCTTTGGTTCATTGTCAGCAAAAACAAAAATCAGGTGGTTTAATGGGTCCCTCTCCCATTGACAAATGACAAATGAGGAAAGGTTATCAGCTACCTTAGCAGGGCTGAGGTGAGAAAAGATTAGGGCGAGAACAAACCGTAATGCTCACTGCCTACATTTCTATACATTATATATTGTTATATTGTCTGATTTGTGACAGGAATAATGGAGGAAATTCCAAGACTTTTAGTTCTTGAACATAAATTTGACCAGCCCACAGGGCTACTTTTATTTTACTGGAAAGAATTTTACTCTTATCTGTCAGTGTTTGGTTCCATGCATCAATCGTCCAATGTGGGACCAAACACAAAGTGAACCATCTCTGTATGAACCTAATGGATTAAACGTGACATTACAGTTCATTCTCCATTTAAGTCTTCGTATTCTCAAATCTGCTAGGATCAATTTCATGGGACAGCTGTTAAGATAGTCATCTCCAGCTGCAGTCTATTGCTTTGTCAACTAAAATTAATGGCTAAAGCATTTATTCTTGGCAGGCTTGGATTCTCCTACAAACACAAAGTCGAGTAACTGGAAAGAAACTTTCCCACATATAATTTGCATCTGTTGCATTTTGTTTGCTTTAGGTTCTCATGCTGTCGACCAGTTCATCAAAATAATCTGCTTAAAAGCTGAACAAAAACAATCTTCACACTTGTGAGTGTAATGCCTCCCTCACAAAATTCCACCTATTCCCTGCAGTGTAGGATTAATAATCTTAAATGCTCCTGGTGTATAAGAACTTAAAAAAAAGTCTGTCGATAGAGAAAACTGGATGAAACGCCTACTTGATTTATTTTGTAATTCATTTATCCTTGTGCATTATAATATATTATAAATACGTAATGAATGAGACAAAGACCAATAATTAAGCTTGTGGACAAACAAATTAAAAATTAAAATCAGACAAAGATTCAAACCCATAAATGGATACAGTTTTCAACAATGAAATGAAATTATAAAAGAAAACAAAGGGTTAAAAATTTGAAGATAGTACTGAAGCTACACAGCAGGGTTGCTATAAAGAAACAGATGGCTAAATATTTGGGTGAAATCCTTTGTTTCTGATGATATCTACCCAAAACCTGAACCTGATTTCTCTCTTTACAGGAGCTAATGGAGATTCTGTACCTCTGCCATTTTCTGTTTGTATTCAAAACTAAGCCCTAAACAGAAAGATGGAATCACTGTCAGCAGATGGTGCTCTGCATATGAAAAAATGACAATAGTCATTTATAAAGTGCCTTTAACATCGGGAAACCACAGGCGGGCAGGGAATACAGAGAGCTGGCAGGCAGTGTGACGAGACAAAGTTGAGCTGATCAAAGGCATAGATAAAGAGGCGGGTTTTGAGGAGATTTTTGAACCAAAGATTAATGCAGAACAGAAGGAGGCCATTTGGCCCATTGTGCTGGTGTCAGGTCTCCACAAGAGCTGTCCAATTAGTACTTCCTCCCTGCTATTTTCCGATAGCTCTTCAAGTATTTCTCCTCCAAGTTTGTATCACATTCCTTTTGGAAGTTATTATTGAATCTGCTTCTAACAATATTCAGGGGAATGCATTCTAGATCATAAAACACTTGCTGCATATTCTTTGGGCTGAACCTTATGTATTTTTGGCTAAGAGTCAGCTGCCTGAAGTTTTTTGGAAGGATTTTCACTGCAAGGCCAAATGAGTTTTCTCACTGTATCTTACCAAACTCACCCCATTAACTGCCACTCCTTTGGCATCCCTTTCATCTGAAACTAGCTCATCTTACCATGCTAAGCTTCTAGAACAGTGTACCACCTAACAGATAGCAACCAAAAGATTGTATTCCCTGGTGCTTGCACTAGTTTTAAAAGGCTGCTGTGCACCTGGTTGATGCACTGGCATTTCTAATCTGCCCTACTTGGTGATTTACATTCAATGTGAACATGTTGGAGAAGAGGAAGATGGTCAACGTCTGACACTGTCCTAGTGGTTGGGGTGGTGCAGAGGAGAGGCACTCTCTTTCCTGATGACCGACAGACGATGCTGTGCCACCAGTCCTTGGCAGCCTGGTCCATGGATGTCACCCAGGTCTGTCTCAAACTTAGAGGTGATGTAGTAGGCTGTTTCTCCACCAACGTTGTGTTCCACCAGAAGTTGCCTCCTCAACCTCTGAATTTGAGGGCTCAGAGGAAGCATGAGCAAGGCTACCTCCTCCTTCACCCACAACCAGATCAGACACTTGCACTTCGGTGGGAAAGTCCACCTACAAAGCTTGGCAGCACAAACTGGTAAACTTCACTGCAATATCTTTACAGCTTGCACTCAGAGGAGACCAGGCAACTTCTCAGACTCTGTTCCAAGGCAAGATGTTGCTGGTGTTCCCATGTGCCTTTAGTTGGTAGAGGCTGTTGATTTGGAAGGTGTTGATAAAGAGGGTTTGATGATTTACTCCAGTGTATCTTGTATACACATCTTATATATACATACAGCCATAGAGTTATAGAGTTATATAACATGGAAACAGACCCTTTGGTCCAACCAGTCCATGTTGACAATAATCTCAAACTAAACTGATCTCACCTGCCTGCGCTTGGCCCATATCCCTCCAAAGATTTCTCATTCATGTACTTACCTAAATGTCTTTAAAATGTTGTACCTGCATCCATCAATTCCTCTGGAAGTTTATTCCACACACAAGCCACTCTCCATATTAAATAAAATTGCCCATCGTGTCTTTTTTAAATCTTTTTCCTCTTGCCCCCTAGCCTTGAAATCACACACAGTAGGGAAAAGACACTCGTCATTCACCTTATCTATACTTCTCATGATCTTATAAGCCTCTACAAGATCAGCTGTCAACGTCCTACACTCCAATGAAAAACGTCTCAGCCTATCCACCCTACCCTATCCAGCCTCTCCTAATAAACCTTCCATTCCCGGTAACATCCTATACATTCTGCTTCCACTGTCTTCTGCAAGATGATATTAATGAGTCCTTAAGGAGGCAAATCAAAACTGCTGCCAATCACTAATACCTTCGCTTGGATGTGATTTAATTGTCAAATGACTCGTAATCAGGTGCATCTGCAGATATCACACACACTTACACGTAGTTTCCTGATGAACGTTATCTGTACATAATATTAATTTCAAAGAGAGGAACCACATCATTGTTTCAACAAACCTCATATGTGGTTAGGATGCTTACAATCAAGAATGTAACACTAATCCCGCAGGTAACTGACCTCTCTGGCTGGGGAACCAAGAATCCAGCCATTATTTTCTACACCTCAATTAAGTCATACCTTAAAGCCCTCTGCAGCAAACATAACAACACTAGCCTGTCCAATCTGTCCTCATGACTGCATTTTTCAAGTTCTGGCAACATACTTGCCAATCTCCTTTGTAAACTTTCTACAGCAATTATATCCTTCCTGTAATGCGGTGACCAGAACTGTACTCAAAACTCCAGCAATGTTCTAAATCGTGTCTTACGTAGTTTGAACATGACATTGCCGTTTTTCCTAAAAGCCGCATAGTGTGGAAACAGGCCATTCAGCCCAACGAGTCCACACAGACCTTCACTATTCAATAGATGTATTCAGTCACTTGCCCAATGAAGGAATGCATTTCACATCAGAGATAAAAGGTACTGCAGCTGCTGGAGAATCCGAGATAACAAGCTTGGGGCTGGATGAACACAGCAGGTCAAGCAGCATCATAGGAGCAGGAAAAAATTTTCTGATGAAGGGTCTAGGCCCGAAACGTCAAGTTTTCCTGCTCCTATGATGCTGCTTGACCTGTTGTGTTCATCCAGCCCCAAGCTTGTTATCTCGAATGCATTTCACATACTTCTTTACCACTTTATCTTGGTTCTGCATTGTCTGCAAATTTCCAAATCATATCTCCCATATTTAAGTCTAAATTATTAGTCTGCATATCACATATAGAAAGGGACCCAACATTGAGCCCTATGG
Source organism: Ginglymostoma cirratum (assembly GCA_024137785.1). Taxonomy (NCBI): domain Eukaryota; kingdom Metazoa; phylum Chordata; class Chondrichthyes; order Orectolobiformes; family Ginglymostomatidae; genus Ginglymostoma; species Ginglymostoma cirratum. The sequence goes on along the minus strand of JAHRHZ010000019.1, from coordinate 46,110,616 downwards.
ATCACCACTACACTCTGCTTTCCACTCATAAAAACATCAGTTAACCTTTAGCCTTTGTTTCCTGTTACTGAACCTTATTAGGATCCACTCATTATGTTCCCTTGTATCCCATGGGCTTTACTTTTTCTGATTAGTCTGTCATGTGGGGCTTTGTCAAATGCCTTGCTAAAATCCATACAGAAAACATTTTCTGCACTACCCTTATCAATCCTCCTTATAATTTTTTTACGCTAGTAAGAAATCATGCTGACCATCCCTGATTAATCCATGCTTTTTTACACAACAGTTAATTATGTGTCTCAGTATTGACTTTAGTATTTTGCACACCATTGAGATTAGACTAACTGGTCTTTAAGTATTTGGTCTATTCCTGCACCCCTTTGAATTATGGCACAACGTTCACGGATTTCCAATTTTCAGGTACTTAATCCATGTCTGTTGAGCAACTGAGCTCAGAACATCCTTTAATTCCTTCTCCGCTTCCTTTAACAGTCTAGGATATAATTCATCTGTCTAAGGTATTTTATCCAGCTTCATGGAGATCGGCCTTTCCAGTATTTCTATTCTCATTAAACATATTTTATCTAGTATTTCACATTCCTCTTTTTGACCAGAAAGTCTACAACATCTTGCTCTTTTGTGAAGACAGAGGTGAAATCCTTATTAAGATCCTGATTCCATTTTCTGCATCCGTGGACAGTGATGCATTGTCTTGATGGTAACTGTAGGAGGATATGCTGATCCATGAGGTTACAGTTTGTTGTTGAACACATTTCTGCTGTTTAGGGCCCATAGTGCTTAATGGTTGTCCAAATTTGTGCAGCTAGATCTGAATGAATGCTACTTAGCATGACGCTAATGCCATATAATATGATAGGTGGTGTCCTCAATTTAAAGATGGGATTTCATCTTCAGAAAAGCCATGCTGTTATCATCCCTACTAAACTGGTCATGAAAGATGCATCTGTGTAGGGTAGATCAGTGAGGAGAAGACCTAGCAGGTTCTTCTTTCTTCTTGCTTTCATCACTGCCCGTTGCAGGCCAAGTCAGGCAGATCTGACATTCAGGATTCAGCCAACTCAGTGGTGCTCCCAAGTCACTCTTAGTGATGGACATTAACATCACCAACCCAGAATACACTCTATGTCCTTATTATCTGTAGTGTTTCCTTCATGTGGTGTTCAATGAATAGGAATACTGATTCATCAATTGAAGGAGAACCCAGTTGTATTTTGGAGTAAATGTTGAGAAAGACTCCGTGGGCAACCCTGTCCCAATGATCTATGACAATACTCCCACCAGGACTGCCAGAAAGAATTCTGGGCATTGGCTATAAGGTGTGATTTGGTGAATATGGAATTAGTAAACTGTTGCCAAAATGTAGTATTTCACACTTCTGTGCATTGAATTTCATGTGCCAAAGTGTCTGCCCATTTCATCAGTCTTATCATAGAATCCTTACAGTGTGGAACAGGCCCTTCAGCCCAACAAGTCCACACTGACCCTTGGAACATCCCACCCAGACCCATCCCCCATAACCCACCTAAGCTACACATCCCTGGACACCATGGGCAATTTGGCACGGCCAAGCCACCTAACTTGCACATCTTTGGACTGTGGGGGCAAACCAGACCACCTGGAGGAAACCCACACAGGCACAGGGAGATTGTGCAAACTCCACACAGACAGTTGCCCAAGGGTGGAATCAAACCCGGGTCCCTGGTGCTGTGAGGCAGCAGTGCTAACTACTGACCCACCGTGCCCTCTCTTTTTCTTCCTGAAGTCTATTATTATCCTCTCATTGTTTATTGCATTTCCAAGTTTTATTTCATTATCATACTTTGAAATTATGCCTTTTACACACAATTCCAAATGATTAATAAATATCAAAAGGAAGAGTGGTCCTAACAGTAACCAGTGTACATTTCCCTCCAAACTGAAAACTCCACTTTCTGACCCTTTACCAAATTTGCTTTCACGCTGCCACTGTCCCTTTAATTTAAAGCGATGGCCTAGTGTTGTAGAAATATTTTATTTCTGCCTAACTAATAATGAGACTAGACTCCAGCTCCCGTTCAAAGCAGTTTATTTTCTTACTTGGTACCAAGGAGAGTGAGTGTTGATCTCCACCGGCATCCGACTCTCTCAATACAGAGTATAACAACCTCCTTTATACCATGAACTTCAGAGCAAGTTGTTCCCATGATACCTTGTGTTTCTTGATTCATTCATTGTAAGTTTAAAGAAAACAGACACTGCTCGAGATAACAGGAATGCTGTCTTACAGATGCCTCAATAACTACTTCTTCGAATGACATTTGGCATGCAGCTAGCATAGGGAATGACTTACAATTTGATTGAAACTCTAGCTTATCAGTAACTAGGCTCCAAGGGGATACAAGGAACATTTCTACTTCAGCCTAAGACCTTGGTATGGTGATATACATCAAAAGATCCTTCTCTAACTCTAGCTAAGATAACATACACATAGCAATAACACAGTCTGAGCAACTACCTCCTGACTTCTGCTAAGCTCACTAAAATCCCACATGCTAAACTAATTAAAGTTCTTTCTCTAAGTCATCAGTTTCTCCCATGGTTGCCTTTTCTGTCTTGGCCTAAATTCCCATCTACCCTTGCGATGTAAAATGTTTCTTCCACACCTAGTGGTATTGTCACTAGACTGTTAACCCAGACACCCAGAAAATGCTCTGGGGACCTGGGTTCGAATCCCACCACGGCAGATGGTGGAATTTGAATTCAATAAATATCTGGAATTAAGAGTCTAATGATGGCCATGTATCCAGTGTCAATTGTCGAAAAACCCATTTGGTTCACTAATATCCTTTAGGGAAGGAAACTGCCATCCTCACCTGATCTGGCCTACATGAGACTCTAGACGCACAGTAATATGACTGACTCTTAACTGCCTTCTGGGCAATTAGGGATGGGCAATAAATGCTGTCTGGCCTGTGATGCCCTCATCCCACGAATGAATTTAAAAAAAAGGAAAAGTGTAGTTAGATAGAGGCTTTAGGAAGAAAACTCCAGAGTACAGGTGCATAGTTGTCAAGTATGGAGCAGAGAAGAGGGATGCACATAAAATGTTATAGACAGCATAACAGATAATTTGAGTTTATATAATGAAATGATTGTCACACTGTGACTATAGTCGAAACTTGGCCTTAGAATTTTGTAAAGGCATTAAGCCTCTGTTTAAGCAATATTCTTATTTTGTTACATTGAAGTTGGAATCCGAGGTTTATGACCTTTACAGAGCATGAAACAGGCATTGTGGTTCATCTTCACAGTATGAAAGCAAGGCCGATTCTCACTTACATCAAAAACAATGGATAAACAAATCAGGGTTGTTTCTATTCTGAGCGGTCAATTTGCAGCAATCATTTATCACGTTAGCAACTAGTTTAAAATCTATCTTCACAAAATATTAAAATATTGCAGATGCTGTAAATCCTCGAACTCTCAGCCTCAACACAGACCCGACGAGGTGCTCTCTTGGCCTGGCGTGGTGGCCTCCTGACCTAGCGAGGCATTCTCCTGGTCAGGCCTGGCGTCCTCTCAACCTGGCGTGGAGGTTTCCCAAACTGGCATTGCGGTCTTCCAGCTTGGCGTGGCTTCCTCCTGGCCTGGTGTGGTGATCTCCCAGCATGGAGTGGCGGCATCTTGGCTTGGCGTGGCATCCTCTTGGCCTGGCATGGCAATCTCCTGTCCCAGCATGGTGGTGTCTCAATGACCTGATGCGGTGGTCTTTTGGTCCCGCGTGGTGGTCTTTCAGTGGCCTATGGCAGTCTTTCAGCCTGGCATGGCCTCAGCGTGGACCTCCAGTCTCGAGGTGATTCCAGAATGGTCAGCCAGCTTCGAGAGCCTCAAGATGAAGCCTGGCGCGGTCTGGAGTGAAGGCCCGGTGTGGACTGAAGGCCAGGTGCCATCGTGGACTGAGTTGGAAGGATTCTGGTTCTGAACTTTTATTTCTCTATTTTCTAATTTATTCCTACAATCTGCAATGCAGGATATTTTCTTTATTTTTCTCATTTTTCTCATTTTTCTTTTCTAAGAACATATACTGAAGAATTTGTACCTAAGATGGCACTTCGAGTGGCAACTTGGACATTTTTCACCGTACTCGCTTGAGTAAACGTGACAATAAAGCTAATTCAATTCAAATACAACCAGACAATTTTAGAAATACTCACCGGAGCAGGCAGCATCCACAGAGAAAATAAGAGTTAAGATTTCAGGTCTAACCATTGACTGATTTGATTTATTACTGAGAATCTGACCTAGTGTTTTTATTTAGCATTATCATTAACATAGGCTTTAAGCAGCTTGCTCATTAAAATAAACATTTGTTGTTATCGATCACCAGAATCATGGAATATGAGGAGAAATCTGGCAGAATGTAAATTTGGCTATCAATGTATTTGTGCCAAAAATGTGTTTAAAATTCCCTGCATCAATCTGAACCTTATTTAGCAGGACACTTAAAAGACAGTAAAGGCTATTGTGGTTCCAAATAAATAGCCCAATTGCAAATGGTCGAGGCAAGCATTGTGAATTCAGGTTATCCCAATAGATCCAAGGCCTCTCTATCTATTCACCAATAGTCTAGGAATGAATATTGCTTTGTATGAGTGAGCTGAGTTGCTTTTATTGCCTTGTTGCAGTGTAAATTGCAGGAACATGTCATGATGCCGCAGAGCTTATTCTTCCCACAGCAGTAATTAGCAACAAAAAGGAGGGGAACAAGATCTTGTCGGAGAGGCCAAATCCACTGACAGTATGGAGCCCGCCACTACAGCTACAACTTAATCACTACAAGATCAGTGAGTAGACGCAAGCCTTGCGTTGAAGTTACAGTGCTAAGAAGCAATGTAAAGCAGAGGAAGAAACCTCACTGGGAATAGTTGTTTGTGACTGGCAACAGTTCACAATTTGAGGAACGAGTAAACTGGGAAGCACATATCACACAACGCATCTGATTGTGCATATAATGTGCAGAAGAGCAAGTCCTCACAGGATGTGACAGACCCCAGTTAGCCTTTTTTTAACTTAGCTGGCAGAGGTTCATGAGCATATCGTCAGTCAAAATGAACCCTTACAACATCATTTGCTGGGAGCTACAATACAAAAGGCATTGCATAAAGACAGTGATTCCATTTATTTTTATAACGGCTGAAAGCCAAACTGTGTGAGTTTCATTATTTGCAAGTAAACAAACAAGTATCAACATTTTGTTTTTAAGAGTATACGGTGGGATTTAGTGCATGTTATTCAATGGAATAAATTAGACAGTTTACTGCATTCTCTGCTTTATAATCTATTGAAAAGGAGAAATATCAATTTGGAGCTCACCTGAGCCAAAAACTTCAACAGTGGTAAAAATACACTTTGAATTATGAATCATTCTGGTTAATTATCACCGAAAAACATATATTCGTTATGTTCAAAAGGATCTGGGTGTCCTTGTTCATAAATGAGTGAAAGCTAATCTGTGGATGCAGTAACTGAATGCAATATGAAGGAAAATTGTATTTAGTGCAACAGTATTTGCATACAGGAGTAAAGATCTTGTTTTATTTGCATACAACCTTGGTGTGACTATGTGTGGAGTATAATGTGCAGTTTTGGTCCTCATACCTAAGGTTGGATGTACTGTCCATGAAGGGACTGCAATGGAGCTTCATTACACTGGGATGGTGGTACTATCAAAAGAGAGTGACAATATCACACTGTACTCTCTACAGTTTAGAAACATGTGAAGATATTTCAGTGGGACTTTAAAATTTCTAGAGAGTAGGAAGGGAAAGATCTGAAATTGTCTTTTAAAATCTATAACACCTTGATTAAATTCCTTTTGACATAAGGACAGGTTTTTAAAAAGCTGTTATCAAACACAGAATAAGCAAGTTCACCACTTCTAGGAATTTTCACCAACCGCCGAAAGCAAACTTATTGCCACTTGGAGTGTCATACCTGTTGCATTGTACAATCATTCCAGCCAAGCCGAAATAAAGATGTAGGCAGGGTGTCTACCTCGGCCAGTTCTGACTAAAGCAGACCATCAAACCAATTACTGCTTGCATTGGTGTAAGTGTCTCCAATTATCTGTGACCAAGTATAATGGTTTCATAGGAACAGGAACAGGCCATTGATCCCATCAAGACTGGGGTGGCAATGGCATCATGATATTGACACTAGAGACCCAGGTAAAGCTCCATGGATCTGGGTTAGAATCCCACGAGAGCAGATGCTGGAAGTTAAATTTTAAAATATCTCAAATGTAAAGACTAATGATGACTATGAAGTCATTGTTCATTATTGTGAAAACTCATACACTAACGCCATGTAGAGAAGGAAATCTGCCATCCATTACCTGGCTTATAAGTGACTCCATGGCAATGTGATTGACACTCAACTGCCCTCCAGAATGACCTACCAAGCCAGACTGTGGTACCATTTGTCAAAAACTCTCAAAAAAGGATTAAACTGATGAACCAACTGGCACTGATCCAGGTCAGAAATCACAACACCAGGTTATAGTCCAACAGGTTTATTTAAAAACACAACCTGCTGAACTGTAATCTGGTGTCGTGTGATTTCTGACCTTGTCCAGCCCAGTCCTACACTGGCACCTCCACATCATGGCATTGGTCTAAGCATCAGAAACAATGACAGAAAACTCAGTCCTGTTGATCCTCACTGACTAGTCAAGCAACAGCCTCACAGAATCTTACAATGTTTCAGATATCACCATCAATATCACTGGATATGTCCTGTACCAACAGCCAGAACAGGTAGTGGCACATTGATACACAGATAGGAAGGATTGCCTTGGGAGTCTTCAACATTGACTCTGATCCCAAGACGTTTCATGTTATCAGGACAAAAAACAGGCAAGAAAGGCTCCTGCACCTACTCCTGACACATACCTTGTTTGACGAACCAATGCTTCTCCATGTTGAAGACCACTTGGAGGAAGCACCAAGTATGGCAATGTTGCAAGATTTATTAACTGAATTGGTCATGTCCTAAAGAACATAATTGCGAGGTAGGATCTGTTACAGGTGGTGAAGGAACCAACCTGAGAAAAGCATACTTAACCTCATCCTCACCAAACTTTCCGCTGCAGTTGCATGTTTCCATGACAGGGCTGTTAATGTCGACTTTATAGGCCTTGTGTTCTGAAGATATCATACCAGACTCGAAATGTTAACTCTGTTTCTCCACAGATTGCTGCCAGACCTGCTGAATTTCTCCAGCTTTCTCTGTGTTTGTTTCAGATTTCCATCATCTAGTATCTTGCCCTTATGTGTGTCAAGATGAAATCATGTTTTCACATTGATGATAGCCTCAGTCATGTTTTACAGCACTGCTAGTGTGCTAAATGGGATAGGTTTTGAACAGATCTAGCATCTCCAAACTGAACATCTACGAAGCACTGTGGGCCCATGCAATCTGAGACTTCATAGTCTGACATAGCCCAACTCTGCAACTACCATCAAGCCAAGCGATCAATACTGGTACAATGAACAGTGCAGGATGGCTTATATGGAGCAGACCAGTCATACCTAAAAATAAGAGGTCAACCTGGTAGAGCTTCAACACAGGACTTCTTACATGTCAACCAGCATAATCAGCAAGACAGACAAGACTAAGTGATTCCACATAAAACGGTTCAGATCTAAGCTCTGCAGTCCTGCCATATCCAGTCGTGAATGGTGGTGGACAGTTATACAATCTATTGGAAGTGGAAACTTCACAGTTATCCCCATCGTCAATGGTTGGAAAAGATAAGATGGAAGTATTTGCAATAAGTTTCACCAAGAAGTGCAAGGGAATGATCCATCTCAGACTCCTCCAGAGGTCCCCAGCATCACAAGTGCCTGTCTTCAGCCAATTCAATTCACTCCACGTGATAAACAAATGGCTGGAGGGATTGGATAGTGCAAAGGCTCTGGACTCTGGCCACATTCTGATAATAGTACTGAAGGAGCTTGCTCCAGGCTTTTTGCACCCCTAGCCAAGATGTTGCAGTACATCTACAACATTGGCATCTACCTGGCAATGTGGAAAACTTCCTAAGTATGTCCTGGACAAAAAACGTAGAATAAATCCCACCTAGCCAATTACTGCCCCATTAGTCTACTCTCAATTATTAGTAAAGTGATGGAAGGTGTCATTGTAAATACTATTACTTAGCAACAGCTAAGCAATAGTATGCCCACTGATGCTCAGTTTGTGGTCTGCCAGCTTTCCTCTGCTCCTGACCCCATGCAGCCTTCATTTAAACATGTAATAAAGTGTCGAATTGCAGAGGTCATGTGAGAATAACTGCCTTGACATCAAGGCCGCATTTGACCGAGTGTGACATCTAGTAAAACTGGAGTCAATGGGAATTGGGGGATATCTCTCCACTGGTTGGAATCATACTTGGCACAAAGGAAGATGGTTGTGGCTGTTGGTGGTCAGTCATCTCAGCTCCAGAACATTTCTGTAGGATTTCCTCAGAGAAGTGTCCTCGGCCCAACCATCTTCATCAATGCTGCTTCATCAATGACCTTCCCTTCATCATAAAGTCAGAAGTGGGGCTGTTTGCTGATGACTGCACAATGTTCAGCAACATTCAGGGCTCCTCAGGTACTGAAGCAGTCTGTGTTCAAATGTGACAAGACATGGACAATGTCCAAATTTGGACTGACAAGTGGCAAGCAACATTCATGCCACAAAAGTTTTGGGAATTGACTATTTTTATCAAGAGAGAATCTAACCATTGCCCTTTAACATTCAACAGCATTACCATTGTTGAGTCCTCCTCTTCCAATATTCTGGGGTTGACCTTCAACCAGAAACTAAATTGGCTTAGCCATACAAATAATATGACTATATTGTCAAAGGCCAGGGATCTTGAAGTGAGTAATTTACCTCCAGACTCCCAAAACCCGGTCAACGATCTACAAGGCACAAATCAGGATCACAATGTCTCTGCTGGATGAGTGCAGCTCCAACAGCATTTGGAAAGATTCACACCATCAATGACAAAGCAGCCCTCTTGATTGGCACAATGTCCACAACCATTCACTCCCTCCACCACTGATGCACTATGGTAACATTGTATACCATTGACAAGATGCACTGCAAAGATTCCAAAAGGGTCCTTAACTAGCTCCTTCGAAACTAAGACTCCTATCATCTCGAAGAAGAAGGTCAGCACATACATGGAAATATCACCACTCACAATTTCCTCTTTATGCCAGACACCATTCTGAATCATCACAATTCAAAATCCTGGAACTCCCTCCTTAATGTCAATGTAGATTAACCTCCAAAAAATGGATTGCAGCAGTTCAAGAAGGCAACCTGCCATAACCTTCTTAAGGGCAATGATGTGGGCAATAAATGCTGATCCAACTAGTCTCACAAATAAATTTTAAAAAGCCTGCTCCATCATTCACTATGATCATGGATGATCATCCACTTCAATGTCTTTCTCTGGCACGATCCCCATTTCTCTTTTTGTCATTGGTATTTAGGAATTCATCCATCTCCACTCTAAGCAGACTCAATTATTGAGCCTCCATAGTCTCTGGGGTAGAAAATTCCAAAAATTCACAAACTTCTAAGTAAAAGAAAAGTTCTCCTTATTTTAGTCCTAAGTGGCTGACTCCTTCTTTTGAAATTATTTATCGCGGTTCTAGATTCTACAACCATGGAAAAAACCTCACCTGCATCTACCTAGCTATCTTTTTAAGTATTTTTTTGGTTTCAATGAGAACACCTCTCATCCCTAAGATTCGAGAAAACACGGGCCAAGTTTCCCCAATCTCTCTTTACAGGACAGTCCTACCATCCTGGGAACAAATCTGGTGAACATTTGCTGCACTCCCTTTTCTGGCAAAAACGTCCTTCCTAAGCTAACAGGACCAAAACTGCACACGGTACTCCAGGTGCTAAACTGTCCATAGTGTCCATGGATGTGTAGGCTAGGTAGATTAGCCATTGGAAATGTGGGATTTTAGGGTTGAGTAGGATCCTCTTTGGAAGGTCAGTGCAGACTAAATGTGTCGAATGGTCTCTTTCTGCACTGTAGGGATTCTATGATTCTGTATTCCTCTATTCCCTGGCTATTTGTTTTTCTGTCAAGATGCCTCTTAAACTTTGCCATTGTATCTGTTTCTACTATGTCCTCTGGCAGCATATTCCAGGCACTTACTACCCTCTGTAAAATTAAATTGCCTCTCATATCTCCTTTAATCTTTCTCTTTTTGCCTTAAACTAATGTCCCGACTAATTGACATTTCTATTCTAGGAAAAAGACACCAATTTATCCATTCTATCCATGCCTCTCACGATATTGTAAACTTCTATCAGGAATAACTAGTTCTCCCCAACTGTGAATTGAGCCCAGGCCGCAGCAGTGGGCAAGTTGAAACCTAACAACTAGACCACCAAGGAAGTTTTGTTTCAGATTTCCAAAATGCACAATTCTTTGTTCTATGCTTTGGGGTGTCGTGGTGGCTCAGTGGTTAGCACTGCAGCCTCACAGTGCTAGGGACCCAGGTTCAATTCCAGCCTCAGGTAACCGTCTGTGTGGAGTTTGCACATTCTCCCTGTGTCTGTGTGGGTTTCCCTCCACAGTCCAAAGATGTGTAGGCTAAGTGGATTGACCATGCTAAATTGCCCATAGTGTTCAGGGGGGATGGGTCTGGGTGGAATGTTCCAAGGGCCAGTGTGGACTTGTTGGGCCAAAAGGCCTCTTTCCACACTGTAGGGATTCTAAAATGCTCCCAATATTTGCTGCCCCTTGTTTTTTCTTAGCTCCATTCAAACAGGTTGCACATTTTGTTCTGTTCTGAGATCCTCCCTTATTAGTATACTGCAGGCTTCTTCTCACACTTCGTTGATCCATTGCTGCAGTGCTAACCACTGAGCCACCACGACACCCCAAAGCATAGAACAAAGGATTGTGCATTTTGGAAATCTGAAACAAAACTTCCTTGGTGGTCTAGTTGTTAGGTTTCAACTTGATCCATTGGGTTTACTTTGAATATCAAGCTAATAATGGAATATGCCTAATGTTCTTCGTGATTGAATCGAAGTGAACTATATAAAGTACTGCAAAAATCTTACCCATATAATGTTTATAATCAAAGTGAACATTTTACATGGACTTGTCCAAACATTAGATCAGAGCAAGTGATCAGCCAGATTCATTTCAATTTCTGTCTGTGGATCAGGTCAATTCCATTCCCAAAGCTATCTAACTTTCCTGTGATGCAAGAGAGCTTTTTTTGTGCACTCATTACGCACAAAGAAACTACATTCAAATCATGACACTATCCAATCTCCGGCAAGCGGTTAATTTGACCTCTGATAAACATCACAAACGTGTCATACTTTCTATGCCAGTTTGATCAATTAATTCATTAACATGTGCTTGCATATCCTTGGAAAGAGGCTTGTCTCTTGATCTTAATAAACTCTGACCTCGGCTTTAGTTCACACTTGCTATTCACCACTTGTGGCATCTAAGCAACTGTATGATATTCACACTGCACAGTTCCATAACTATCACATATTCAACAGATAAATAGTGCACATTATCACATTTGATTCACTGTGTCTGTTTTAAATAAAGCTTCAGCTTCTCCAGAGTTGCTGTGACAGCTCAGTCCTGCTGAGGTACAATGTTTTGATGTAAACAAACACAAATTCTTTCAGCAAAACACAGAAACACTTTAAAACCAGCTAACTTATTAATCATTAGAGCACAATGAGACTTCATATGTTTCTCCTTCTCATTTCATTTAACTTCATTTTGGTTAACCAAGCAAACTTTAGATTATATCTATACTATTGATTCCATTGTTTTTTGCCAGTGCAAAACCATTGCCTTTCCCTTTACCTGCCCTTTTTGAAGATTGAGTATCTTCGAATGATCATTTCCCAGTTTTTGGTTCCTTTCAGTATGTTTTTGTGATGGCAATTAGATCATACTATTTATCACTATTTGAGCCTTTAAATGATCTACTTTATTGTGAATGCTGCATACATTCAGTTGGAGTGCCCTTAATTTTGATTCTTTGACATTTTCTGCATTATATTCTCAATTTTTGCTTGTCTTTGTTTCTCCTGCCTTCTAGTTTTACATTCCATTTTTCTACTACCTGTTCCTAGCTTTATCCTTTATAATTTAAGTCCCAATCTCACTCCCATCAACATGAGCGAGTACACCTGCAAGGGTATCATTCCCAGTCCTATTAAGGTGTAACCTTTCCAGCTTGTACAGGTCTTAACTGACCTAAAACCAGCATGAGGGAGGTAAAAATATCATCCAGAATTCTTGGTTACTGCCCCAAAAACTTCCTCTGATCTCCTGTTAATTAAATGTTAATCATTATGGTGAGTGAATATCCAAACCTTTTAATTAGCTAAGTGTCTGAATGTGAGGCCTTGGACTCATTACTGAAACTTTTGCATATTTGAACTGGTCTTTGATTTGTACAGCTTTGAATTTTGTTCATCAGACTACTTGTAGCACCAGAAGGGTAAGCAGCCCTGAGATTACATAAACATCTTCCACTGATCTCAATATCTCTTGAAGGTCTGCTTTGTGGAAATAAATTTGTTCTTCACCTGCAAAGTGAACCAACTTACTTACATTTATACATCATCAACAATTCTATTGCTTCTGAGCTCCTACAAAAATCACTTGAGTGCATAGCCAACTGAATGAATTCAATTGGCCAATGACTTACTGGACTAACAGAGAACATAGAACATAGAACAGTACGGCACAGTACAAGCCTTTGGCCCACGATGTTGTGCTGACCTAATATCCTACTAAGATCAATCTACCCTGCATACCCTACATTTTACTATCCTCCACGTGCCTATCCAAGAGTCGCTTAAAAGTCTCTAAAGTATCTGACTCCACTACCACTGCCGGCAGCGCATTCCACACGCCCACCACTCTCTGTATAAAGAACCTACCTCTGACATCTCCCCTATACCTTCCACCAATCACCTTAAAATTATGCCCCCTCGTAATACTCATTTCCGCCCTGGGAAAAAGTCTCTGACTATCCACACTATCTATGCCTCTCATCATCTTGTACACCTCTATCAAGTCACCTCTCATCCTTCTTCGCTCCAATGAAAAAACTCCAGCTCCTTCAACCTTTCTCATAAGACCTGCCCTCCAGGCCAGGCAGCATACTGGTAAATCTCCTTTGCACCCTCTCTACGGCTTCCACATCTTTCCTATAATGAGGTGACCAGAACTGAACACAATATTCCAAGTGTGGTCTAACCAGAGTTTTATAGAGCTGCAGCATAACCTCACAGCTCTTAAATTCAATTCCCGTGCCAATGAAAACCAACACACCATACACCTTCTTTACAACCCTGTCAACTTAGGTAGCAACTTTGAGGGATCTATGGACGTGGACCCCAAGTTCCCTCTGTTCCTGCACACTGCCGTGAATCCTGTATTAACTCTATATTTTGCATTCAAATTTGACCTTCCAAAGTGAATCACTCTTTAATTTGCACAAGCCAATTATGACATATTTGGTTTTAGTAATTTGTGATTTTGTAACTTTTCTTACCTTTCTCTTTTACTTCTTTTCTGAGTATGCGTGTGCATGTGTGTGTGTGTGTGAGAGAGACAATTTGAGTCATGAAAATTTCCCCCGAGGTTTTAATGTGAGTATAAAATCTACTTGTTTTAACCGTGAAGAGTTTGGTTTTCATCATTTTAATTTGGACTTCACAAGCAAGTTTTAGAGAAATATACCACTGTCTATTTTAAAAGTGAAAAGAAAATAAGAAAATAATTTTTTTCCTTAAAAAAAACACTGTTGCAGACAGAGATAGGGACAGTAAAAATGGTTCAATTCACCTTCTCCTTGTTTTCTGTGACAAAGGATAGAGCAGAAATAATATTTTCCCTGGCTGAGGCAAGGGGAGGGTGGTAGAACTCAGAGATACAGCCTCAATAGAACCATTTAGGACTGAGGTGAAAAGAAATTTCTTCACTCTCAGAGTAGTAAATCTGTTGAAGTACAGTCATTGAACAGATTCAAGGTAGAAATTGATAGATCTTTAGATACGAATAACATTCAGGGATACAGAGAGATCACAGAAAAATGGCATTAAGATTGATGATCATCCACGATCCAGGTTGACAGAACAAGCTCTAGGGGTTGAGTGGCTTACTTCTGATCCTACATTCCTGTATGATTTCTTTAAAAATGATTTAAGGTATAGGAAAAACTTTATTTGATTTTGGGATATCTGTTAAGGAAAATAATTCAACAATTGAGAATGTCATTCATTCCTGAGGTTAATACATTTGTGAAGAGAGTAATTTATTGCTAGGAAATCGTATTGATGTTTGATCAGCAATGGATATCATTAACCTAATGACCTAGATATGTCCTATTATTGGCTGTAGTGCAAAAAAAAATTAGTGTTGCAAATATATCCAATTGAACAGTGGCATGGATGTCAAAATTGTGCGATCTTACACTTATTTTCTTTCCATGTGTCAAAAACATTGAGCACTAGTGCTATTAAGGTACCTCATATTAATGTGCACTTCAAATTTGGAAGAGATAACATAGCATGATCTAATACAGTTGTTATTTGGATTGTAAATAAAAATGAATGACAATGTAAGACATCCACAGGAATTCCTCATTACAACTGGTGCGAGTGAAAGCACTAGAACAAGCGCTCACAATCACAGCAGAAGTAGATTTGAATCCTTTGACTAATATCAAGATTGTATTCTTTAACTTAATGTTCAATATTAAAGGATATTGCGCCTGTAAATTTTAATCTTGGGATATTTTTACTATTTTGCTTTCCCCATTAAGCATAATTTTGTATGAGAGTCAAATAACTACAGTAAAGACTTTGTGTTGACCTACTTGCATTGCATTGAATTGTTTGTTCTTTTCACAGATGCTGGCTGACCCATTGACTGTCACCAGCATTGTGATTTTTTTTATGGAGCAAAAACAAAACACTGGATGTTAACAATAAATTAATAATAGATCTATTTATTTTGAAACATTAGTCTTATCTTTTGTCTCCAACGATTGATGATTTATTTGTTTGGCACTTCATCAAATGAGAGTGGCGGGTAGGAGTTACATCTGAGCTCATGGGTAAAATAGAGATAAGTAAACAAATGCTCATTAAAATGTATATCTTTAAAAAAAATTCATAAGCAAAGGACACCACAGTGAGTGCATCCAAAATATTAAGGTCAAAGTAAGTGCAGTTGCGGCTGAAAATTTTCACCATATATTACACATATGGGAAATGTTAAAAACAATGGCAGATAGTGAACATTAGAAAAAGGAATCAAAGAAATGTAATCAATTTTAAATTATATTTATGTGGGAAAAATATTGATATTTAACATGGAAAAGAAGAACTAATATGTAAATTCAAAGTGACGATTAGTCAAATTTCTAATTGATAGTAGTTAAGTGCAGCCTCTTACACCCAAATGTTTAGGTACAGCTGGACGTAGCTATCATAGTTCTGGCTGTTCATACATTTATGTTGACATTTACTTTCTCCTCACTGAACTGTATCTACTATATCTTTGAGCACTATATATAGTACGTCTATGTCTTTGAAATACATTTGATTGAAGTGCATTAAGTTAAAGCAAACATCCACAGTTGCAGTTTCTTAAACAGGTTCTACCTTTCGTGCAGAAATGATGTTTTCATAGCTTTAAGCTTTGATGTTCATAACATCAATCATATAAATTTTGTGCTGCTGTGGAAAAATAAACACCAGCACGGTCTTGTTGATCAAAATAGCCTGTGTCTGAAATCTAAATGATAAAGAAGTGCTTAAAGAACATGAAGAAAGCTTATGTTTTGAACTTTCCTCAGGTTTTATTTTCATCCCTGCCTTTGTCAACATTTATTTTTCACAATGAATTCAATAAACAAATTATTGCACACAAGCTAAAACATTGCCAGCAGCTTAATTAATGTAAGCTAAAGTGTAATTTCTACATGAAACACCAGATAAATTCCATGTTCTGCTAGGCACAGTTGAAGTGAGTTTAAATATCAATGCTCCACACTGTCTCTTTTCGCTGCATCAATAAGCACTTAGGAACATAGAAAGATACAAACAAGAGTAGGCTGATCCTCTCCTCCACTTCATTTATCTGCCATTGACCCATATCCCTTGATACAGTTACATATTGATCTTAACTTGAAAATTCCGTTTGGGCTGGCACCCAGGGTCTTTTGAGGCAGAGAATTCTAGTTTATCACAAACCTTTGTTTGATAAGATTGTCCATGTGTCCCTTCTGAACTATTATTTTAAGACTACAGCTTCTGGTTTCCCCACCGGGAGAAATAGTTGTTCTGAGTCTTTCCTGTATAATTTTCAAACCTCAATTAAATCACCAATCAACATGCTAAATTTGAGGGAATAAAACAAGGCTTATGCAAAAAAATGGTGGATGCTGGAAATGCAAAACAACAGCAGAAATTGCTGGAGAAACTCAGCAGGTCTGGTAGAATCTGCGGAGATAAAGCAGAGTTAATATTTTGGATCTAGTTCTGAAAGGTCACTAGACCTGAAGCGTTAATTCTGCTTTTTGTCTGTAGATGCTGCCAGACCTACCGAGTTTCTCTAGCAATTTATATTTTTGTTCCAGGCTTATGCAACCTGCTTTCACAAGTTAACCCTTTGGGGTCTCTCTGGGGAATCTATAAGTTCCAAGATAATGTTTCCCTCCACGTATTCAGTGATAGAACTGTACTCACCATTCCAGGTGGGTGATGCAAAATTCAGATCACCAGTGTCACTACAGGTGAGCTCTGGTGTTCAAGATGGTGTCTCAGCATAGCTTTTGTACCCTTTTCACTTGAGCCACATCAAACATCATATTAGTGAAGGCGTTAGTAGGGATACAGTGAAGAGTTACTAGAAGTAACTAGAACAAGAAGATCAAGACTTATTTTTGAACAATTTTTTAGTGCAAATGGAAGATTCCTTGCTTCAGTCCTATTTGGGCCTGGTCCACAACCCTAATTCTGATACAATGATGACTTTATTTTCTGCTTTCATCGAGAACTCTAAGAATTGAATAGTTTTGCTTCCAATATCCACCCTATCTCACTATTGCATGGTCCATCTCTGACTCTTTCCTTCCCTTCCTTGGCTTCTGCATTACCTTTCCTTTGGATAGACCGCCTCTTAGTATTCATTACAAGTCTACAGACTCTCACAGTTACCTACCTCACACCACGTTTCCTGTAATGACTCCATTCTCCTGGTTGTCCATCCTCATAATACTTAATCTGATGATGTTACCTTCCATGATAGTGCTTTTGGCATGATTTCCATTTTCCTCAACTGAGGATTCCTTAACCACCTCCCTTCCTCCCTCCCCCAAAACAAAACCACAGTTGACATGACGCTGAACTGCATCTGACCGTCTCCTCCATTTCTGTTCTCTTTCCTTCTCCACCCCCCCCCCACCAGAGAGTGTTGGATTCCCTTTGTCCTTAATTTTCACCACACCAGACTCCAAGTTCGAAGGATCTCCTTCTGTCTTTTACAACAGGTTCAGTAAGATACTACCATCAAACACGTCTTCCCCTCCCCTCACCTCTCCTCTCACATCGGCATCACAGCATGACCATTCTCACTATACCAATTTTCTGGTGCACTCCCCTACCATCTCCACATCTCATTCCTCTCCTTTGATGTCTCCCTGTGCAATCGTAGAAGGTATAATTCTTGTCCTTTTATCTCCCCCCAGGGAGATCACTGCCCAAGGCTCCACACAAACTTACCAGGTGAAGAAGCAATTTACCTACACTTTTCTTGACTTAATCTTCTGTATTTGCTGCTCACAATGTGCTTTTCTTTATCCTGGGGAAAGCAAGCACAGTCCTGGTGACTGTTTTGCAGAGCACCTTCACTGAGCATGACCTTCTGGTTCCTTGCTGTTGTAATATACCACATTGCTCTCATATTCACATTTCTGAGGCCTGCTGCAGTGATACAGTGAAGCCCATGTGAAGTAGAGGAGCAATATCTCATTTTTGGCTTTAGTGTTCTTTACTGCCTTCTGGGCTCCACACTGAGTTCAACAACTTCAGCCCATGTACTCTGTACTTTATTTTGATATTTTTCTTCCTCCAATGCTAATGCTTTATTTTCATGTTTTTGCTTTTAACCAGAGTTGACCTTTATTCTACTCTTAACACCTACTCTTGAGCAGTTTGCAGTATGTTGTTGATTTTACCTCTCTCTTTGCCTTCTATTGCCTGACACTCTCGCTGTTTAATCTCGCTTCCCACATAATCTTTGACCGAGATAACAAGGTGTAGGTCTGGATGAACACAGCAGGCCAAGCAGCATCAGAGGAGCAGGAAGGCTGACGTTTTGGGCCTAGACCCTTCTTCAGAAATGGGGGAGGGGAAGGGGTTTCTGAAACAAATAGGGAGAGAGGGGGAGGCAGATAGAAGATGGATAGAGGAGAGGATAGATGGAGAGGAGACAGACAGGTCAAAGAGGCTGGGATGGAGCCAGTAAAGGTGAGTGTAGGTGGGGAGGAAGGGAGGAGATAGATCAGTCCAGGGAGGGCAGACAGGTCAAGGGGGCAGGATGAGGTTTGTAGGTAGGAGATGGAGGTGGGGCTTGAGGTGGGAGGAGGGGATAGGTGGGGGGAAGGACAGGTTAGGGAGGCGGGGTCGAGCTGGGCTGGTTTTGGGATGCGGTAGGGAGAGGGGAGATTCTGAAGCTTGTGAAGTCCACATTGATACCATTGGGCTGCAGGGTTCCCAAGCGGAATATGAGTTGCTGTTTCTGCAGCCTTCAGGTGGCATCGTTGTGGCACTGCAGTCGGCCCAGGATGGACATGTCGTCTGAGGAATGGGAGGGGGAGTTGAAATGGTTCGCAACTGGGAGGTGCAGTAGATTAGTGTGAATCGAGCGTAGGTGTTCTGCAAAGTAGTCCCCAAGCCTCCGCTTCATTTCCCCGATGTACAGGAGGGCACAACGGGAACGGTGGATGCAGTATACCACATTAGCAGATGTGCAGGTGAACATCTGCTTGATGTGGAAAGTCTTCTTAGGGCCTGGGATGGAGGTGAGGGGGGAGGTATAGGGGCAGGTGTAGCACTTCCTGCGGTTGCAGGGGAAAGTGCCGGGGGTGGTGGGGCTGGAGGGGAATGTGGAGCAGACAAGGGAGTCACGGACAGACTGGTCCCTCCGGAAAGCAGATAAGAGTGAGGAGGGAAAAAATGTCTTTGGTGGTGGGGTCAGATTGCGGATGGCGGAAGTGTCAGAGGATGATGCGTTGGTTGGTGGGTTGGTGGGTTGGTGGGGTGGTACGTGAGGACGAGGGGGATTCTGTTTTGGTTGTTATTGAGGGGAGGGGGTGTGAGGGATGAGTTGTGGGAAATGTGGGAGACATGGTCGAGGGCGTTCTCGATCACTGATGGGGAGAAGTTGCGGTCCTTGAAAAACGAGGACATCTGAGATGTACGGGAGTGGAATGCCTCATCCTGGGAGCAGATTCGGCAGAGGCGAAGGAATTGGGAATAGGGGATGGCATTTTTGCAGAAAGGTGGGTGGGAGGAGGTGTATTCTAGGTAGCTGTGGGAGTCGGTGGGCTTGAAATGGATATCGGTTTCTAGGTGGTTGCCCGAGATGGAGACAGAGAGGTCCAGGAAGGAGATAGAGGTATTAGAGATGGTCCAGGTGAACTTAAGGTTGGGATGGAAGGTGTTGGTGAAGTCTCACCTTTACTGGCTCCATCCCTGCCTCTTTGACCTGTCTGTCTCCTCTCCATCTATCTCCTCCTCTATCCATCTTCCATCCGTCTCCCCCTCTCTCCCTATTTATTTCAGAAACCCCTTCCCCTCCCACATTTCTGAAGAAGGGCCTAGGCCTGAAACGTCAGCCTTCTGGCTCCTCTGATGCTGCCTGGCCTGCTGTGTTCATCCAGCTCTACATGTTGTTATCTCGGATTCTCCAGCATCTGCAGTTCCTACTATCTGTGAAATAATCTTTGACTGACCATTGTTTTGGTTCCAATTGTCCGTTCCCCCATTTTCAAAAGCTTAAAACCCACCAAAGGAATGATATCAGAATCAAAATATTAATTCTGTTTCTCTCTCTGTAAAGAAGCTGCCAGACCTGTTGAGTTTCTCTAGCACTTTCTGTTGTATTACTCATCCATCTTTGCCGTTGGTACCGACATGAACCTTGAATCCTTGCTATTCATCTCCCAGCCTTCCTTATGAAATGCTCTACAACTGTTCAGTGACACCCTTGACTCTGGCACCGGGGAAGCTACGTACCATACTACAATCATATGCGGCTACAGAAATGTTTCTATGTTCCCCTGTCTAAAGAAGCACATATCATTATTGCTTTTCCATTTCTCCTCCCATGCTCCTGCATTGCTGAGCCACTCATGGTGTTATGCATTTGACACTGTCCGCATTCCTCAGAAGAACAATCGCTAACACGAGTGTTCAGAGCTGGTCCTCCTTGGTTGTCTGACAGTCACCTCCTTTTCACTTGAATGTTCAATGCTGTGGAAAGCATGTCCACAAATGCACTATTCTACAAAAGTCTCACCTTCATTAATGCATAGCAATAACTCTGGCTGTTGCTCACGCTCCAAAACCAAGAGATTGAACCTCGTGTGCTGATAACAGTTGCTACATGCGAGGTGCTCCAGGACTGGATGTGTTCTGAAGTCGCCATATGCAGCCAGGTGTGTGCTTTGCAGGATCAGCATTCATGCTGTCTCACTATCTATTGGATTATCAACTCACTTAACACAAAATTAACTTGAGGCTTTAATAAAAAATGACTGCTGTGCTCTGTTCTCACGTCTCACTGCTGTGCTTTCTGATCTCGCGTCTGACTGCTGTGTTCTCTGTTCTCCATCTCTGCTGTGCTCTCTGTTTTCAGTCTCTGCTCTGCTTTCTGTTCTCAATCTTTGCTGTGTTCTCTGTTTTCAGGATCGTTGCTGTGTACTCTGGCCTCAGGTCTCTGCTGTGCTTTCTGTTCTCTATTATGCAATGTGTTCTCAGCCATTGTTTTGCATACTGCTCTCAGTCTTTGTGTTTTCTCTGTTCACAGGCCTCTACTGTATTCTCTGCTCTCAAGCTTCTGCTGTTTTCTCTTTTCTCAGCCTTTTGCTTTTCTCCATGTTATAGGACCTCTGCTGTGCTCTCTGTTTGCAGGTCCCTGTTGCGCTCTCTGTTCTTGGGCCTCTGCTGTATTCTCTGTTGTCTGGTCTCAGTCTCTGCTGTGCTCTCTGTTCTCCATCTCTGCTGTGCTCTCTGTTCTTGCATCTCAATGCTGTGCTTTCTGTTCTCAGTCTCTGCTGTGCTCTCTGTTCTCGCGTCTGACTGCTGTGCTCTCTGTTCTCCATCTCTGCTGTGCTCTCTGTTCTCAGTCTCTGCTGTGCTGTCTGTTCTCACATCTCACTGCTGTGCTTTCTGTTCTCAGTCTCTGCTGTGCTCTCTGTTTTCATGTCTGACTGCTGTGCCCTGTTCTCAGTTTCTGCTGTGTTCTGTTCTCGTGTCTCACTGCTGCTTTATCGCAGCTTTCTTGATGCCTGTTCTTTTCTCCAGCCACTGATACTCTTGCTGTATAAGTGATTCATTTACAGTTTCAGAAATTTTAATTTTACCTTCCAGTTGCAGACTTACTTGTGATTCAGAATGTCAGTGGGATTCAACAACAGTCCAGTATGTAAGCACTTATTGACACCTCACTGAGTGCCTGCCATCACTTAGATAATAACTATTTATTGAGACGTCAAAGGTGTATTTTTCGAAGAGGATGAAATTCTCCTACTATTTTGACCATCAATCCTAGAAAAGAATCAGATCATCTGACTTTTCATTTATTTGCTGTTTCTGAGAATTTATGCAAATTGGTTACACATTTACTGACATAACGACTCCAGAAATAACTGACTGGCTCTACAGCACTTTGACACATCTTCAGGATGTGAAAAGCTCTATACAATGTAAATAATTTATTTTCCTTACTGGAACAATACCACAGGAATAATCAGAAAGCAAAACATTGCTGATCTTGTAAAACTGAAAACAAAAAGCAATAAAAGCAAGAATTATTCAACAGCAGAATCCATATCAGTTGGGGGTGGGGGGGGGGGGCGCGGTGGCAGAAGTCAGGCAACCTATAAGCTCGGAATATATCTCTTTTTCATTTTTGCTTTTGCAGAGATGTTATGATCAACTGATGATTTTTGGTAGAGCACAGAAAAACACACCTTCAGAAGGATGTACCTCAGACAGATGCAGGAAAACCCTTTTGAATGTATTCAAGTCCTCAGAGCATTTCACATTTTTATATAGCTGCCTTGCAGATGAGCCCAATATAGTTCAGTGAGTAAATTGAGATTAACGTTATTCCTGCTTTGTCTTCACCTCATAATTGATACACCTGGAGGGGATTTAGTTGTCCCCACAATAAACATTTTGAGTGTGCAAGGAGCATATTTTAACTGAGGTATAGTAAGGTAAATCGGCCTTTCCATGAAGAAATCTCAGTAATTACATCCACAATGTGACAGGCCCATTTTAGAATTGATGTGAGAGGCTTACACTTTATACCTGTGATGAAGCATGTTCAAACCTGAAGAGTGAATCCAGGATCTTGAATTACAGATTGCTGGAGCTGAGAATGAGCTCCTGGAATAAGAACAGAAAATACTAGAAACAAAAGTCAGAGAAACAGAGATAACAAGGTGTAGAGCTGGATAAACACAGCAGGCCAAGCAGCATCAGAGGATCAGGAAGGCTGACGTTTCAGGCCTAGACCCTTCTTCAGAAGACCATTTTCTGAAGGGTCTAGGCCCGAAACTTCAGCTTTCCTACTCCTCTGATGCTGC
>JAHRHZ010000019.1:46054576-46087255 GCA_024137785.1 Ginglymostoma cirratum | reverse complement strand
CAGATTCTCCAGCATCTGCAGTTCCTACTATCTCAGAGAAACAGAGTTTAAATTTCAGTTCCACAAACGTTTCGGAACTGACAAAAGTTACAAATGTAACAAGTTTCTAACTTTTCTCGATTCTGATGTAACATTAACTTTGTCTCCACAGATAGTTTGTGTCACTGAGTGTTTGTAGCACTTTCAGCTTATTTTGTGCTTCCAATTTCCAACATCCATGGTATTTAGCTTTTGTTTGATTTTTCCTGAGGTTCTGGAATGACCTTATACTGCACCCTGGTCTGTCTAAATTGTTTTATTCATCCATCCGATGTGGATGTCATTGCCTGGCCAGCGTTTATTGCTTGTTCCTAGTTGCCCTTGAGGAGGTGCTGGTGAGCTGCCTCCTTGAACCACTTCAGTCCAACTGCTGTGCGTTGACCCACAATTGTATTAGGGAGGGGATTTCAGGATTTTGACCCAGCATCAGTGAGGGAATGGCAATATATTTCCAAGTCAAGATGGTGAGTGATTGGAGGGGAACTTGCAGGTCTTGACGTTCCCAAGTATCTGCAGCCCTTATTCCTCTGGAAGGAAGCGGTGCGGTCTAAAAATCTTTGGTGAATTTCTACAGTGCATCTTGTAGATACCACACACTGCTGTTACCGAACGTTGGTTGTGGAAGAAATGGATGTTTGTGGGTGTGGCACCAAACAAGCTGGCTGGTTTATCCTGTGTTATTGGAGCTACACTCATCCAGACAAACGTGGAGTATTCCATCCCATTCCTGACTTATGTATTGTAGATGATGGACAGGCTTTGGAAAGTCAGGAGGTGAGTTCTTCCCATGGTATTCCGAGCCTCTGACCTGCTCTTTTGATCACTGTGTTTATGTGTTGAGTCCACTTGAGTTTCTGGTCAATGGTAATCTCCAGGATGTTAATAGTGGGGGATTCAGTAATGGTAGCGCTAATGAATGTCAAGGGGCACTGATTACATTGACTGTTATTGGAGATGATCATAACCTGGCATTTGTGTGGCACAAATGTTACTTACCACTTGTCAACCCATACCTAGATATTTTCCAGATCTTGTTGCATTTCAATGTGGCCTGCTTCAGTACCTGAGGAGTTGTGAAGTTTCTGAACTTTGTGTACTTATTGCAAACATCACCACTTCTGATCTTTTTATGGCAGGAAGGGCATTAATGAAGCATCTGAAGATGGTGGGGCTGAGGACACTACCCTGAGGAACTCCTGCAGAGATGTCCTGGTGCTGAGATGACTGACATCCAACAAATTACAACCATCTTTCTAGGTGCCAGCTATAACTACAACCAGCAGAGAATTTGTCCCTGATACCCATTGATTTGATTTTTGCCGGGGCTTCTTGATGTCACGCGCAGTTGAATGAGGCCTTGGGTTCAAGGGCTGTCATTCTCGTGGAATCACAGAGTCATGGAGTTGTGCAGCAACAGACCCTTTGGTCCAAATCATCCATGCCGACCAGATATCCCAAAATGATCTAGTCCCAATTGCTACATTTGGCCCATGTTCCTCTCAACGCTTCCTATCCAAGTAGCCAACCAGATGCCTTTTAAATGTTGTGATTGTACCAGCCTCCACCATTTCCTCAGGCAGCTCGTTCCGCA
Source organism: Ginglymostoma cirratum (assembly GCA_024137785.1). Taxonomy (NCBI): domain Eukaryota; kingdom Metazoa; phylum Chordata; class Chondrichthyes; order Orectolobiformes; family Ginglymostomatidae; genus Ginglymostoma; species Ginglymostoma cirratum. Next base: position 46,085,625 of record JAHRHZ010000019.1, on the reverse strand, counting down.
CATACACCAACCTCTGTGTGAAAAAGTTGTCGCTTAGGTCCCTTTTAAATCTATCCTCTCACACCTTAAACCTATGCCCTCCAGTTTTTGACTCCCCTATCTTGGGGAAAAAGACCTTGGCCATTCATCTATTGCATGCCCCTCATAATTTTATAAACCCCTATAAGGTCATCCTTCAGTCTCTGATATTCTGGGGAAAAAAAGCCCCAGCCTATTCAGCCTTTTCTAATAGGTCAAACCCTCTAATCCCAGCAACATCCTTGTAAGACTTTTCTGAATCCTTTGGAGTTTAATAATGTCTTTCCCATAACAGCGAGACCAGGATTGAGTGTAGTATTCTACAAGCGGCCTCACTAATGTTTTGTACAATCACAACATGATGTCCCAACTCCTAGCCTCGATGCACTGACCAATGAAAGCAAGCGTGCCAAATGTCTTCTTTGCCACCCTGTCTACCTGAGACTCCACTTACAAGGAACTGTTCAACTGCACCCCAAAGTCTTTGTTTCACCTCCCCTCTGGAATTCAGCTCTTTTGTCCATATTTGATTCAAGGCTGTAATGAGGTCAGAAGCTGAGTAGCCCTGCCCTGCATGTTGCTGCAAATGTTTCAGCTTCATCTTTTACACTGATGTGTTGGCTCCTTCCATCATTGAGGATGGGGATATTTATGGAGGCTCCTCCTTCAGTGAGTTGTTTAATTGTCCACCACCATTCACAAGGGGATGTAGCAGGATTGCAGAGCTCAGATTGGATCCTTTTGTTGCGTGATTGCTTAGCTATACCTATCACTTGCTGCTTATTCTGCTGGCTTATACATCTGCAGCTGGCAGATTGGTGAGGACGAGGTCAAGTATATTTCTCCCTCTTGTTAGTTCCCTCACCACCTGCTGCAGACCCAGTCCAACACCTATGTCCTTTAGGATCTGACCAGGTTAATCAGTAGTGCTGCTGTTGAGCCACTCTTGGTGGGGGACGTTGTAAACCCCCAACCCAGAGTACATTTTGCACCCTTGTCTCTCTCAGTGCTTCCTCGAAGTGTTGCTCAACATGGGGGACTATTGATTCCTCAGCCAGGGGAGGACAGTACGTGGTAACAAGCAGGAGATTTCCTTGCCCATATTTAACCTGAATCCATGAGACTTCAGGGGGTCCGGAATAAATGAGGAGGACTCCTAAGGTCACTCCCTCCTGACTGTATACCTCAGTGTCATCAACTCTGCTGGGTCTGTTCTGCCAGTGGGACAGGACATATCTAAGAATGGTGATAATAGTGACTGCGACATAATATGTCAGATATGATTCCGTGACTATGACAATGTCAGAATGTTGCTTGAAAACTAGTCTGTGAGACGGCTCTCCCAATTTTGACACTAGTCCCCAGATGTTAGTAAGGAGGACTTTTCAGGGTTGACAGGACTGTTTCTGCCAATGTCCTTTCTGGTGCCTGGGTCAAAGGCAGGTAGTCTGTTTGGTATCAAACCTTTGTTAAGACTTCATAGTGACTGATATAACTGAGTGGCTTGCGAGACTATTTCAGAGAGCAGTTGCGAGCCAACCACATTGCTGTGGATCTAGAGTCACATGTAGGTCAGACTGGGTGAGGATGGCAGATTTCCTTCCTTGAAGGACATTAGTGAGCTTTTTACACTTCTACATGCAAGGAATAGTGAAGGTTGGAACTCTCTTCCTCAAATGGCAGTTGATCTTAATTTAATTATCAAGTTTAAATCTGAGATAGACAAATCTTTATTAAGCAATGGTGTCAAGGGATATAGGCCCATGGCAGGCCCATGTGGAGTTAGGTCACAGATCAGCCTAACTGATCTTATTGAGTAGCAGAACAGGCTGAAGGAACTGAATGGCCTACTTCTATGTTCCTGAGCTCCTGGAACTCCTCCATGGTTGTGGGTCATCCTACAGTACATGGACTGCAGCGATTCAAGAAGGCAGCTCACCTTCTGAAGAGGAACAAGGGATGGGCAATATAAGTGCTGGCCAGCTGGCAATGCCCGTATCCCAGTGAATGAAAGAAAAAAAATGTACCCAACACATTTACTTAATGTGGCCATATCGATTGTAGCCCTGATTCATTGAACCCACAGTGTGCAGAGATAAATTTCCACACTGCCACTACATTTCATCTGGAATACAACTGCAAAGTTCTGCTGAGAGACACAGTTGCGATTGATAAAAGTCTTATCCTTTGTTTGATTTCCCAATCACACGAAATATCTTCACTTTAATTAGTTCATCAAATCATTTTATAATTCCGTTTGCATCCATTAATATCCATGATGTGCATTCCAAACTTAATTGCAAACACATTGTCCTTTTCACGGTTAATTTAAAAAATAAACTTTTTGTTTAATGTTTCTGATTCGAAAAACTAGAAACCTTGCAGAATGAGAAAGAAACAGTATGTGGTAACAGAACTGACAAGAGGGCATTACTGGGGGCAGTTGGGCAACACCACATCCATCTTGGTTCTCTTCCATTCCGTTAAGGCATGTTCACTGTTCTCCAATAACCTCTTTGGCAAATAAAAAATTCCAACACTTTAGAGTTTTGAAATTACAAAGCAGGATAATTTTCTTTTGTCAAAGTTACAGGTTTACCTGTTGCTAATTTAATTGATCAAAGGAAGCCCAACATTCATTCTTCAAACAGCTGAGGCATTTTACTCTCAGGGATAGTTTAACCTAATCCTTCAGTGTGTCCTCAAGAACAGCCGGAGACAATTTTCCAACTGGTATGTCAATGGTCTAAAGGTATCAGTTAATTTCTGGGGTGTGGGTCACAGAATCAAATCTCAATGAGCCTCTGGGGTGTAAATTCAGCAAATAATTTTGACTTTGATTTTGAAGCTAGGTTCAGTCCTTCAAAGAAAGAAACCTGCCTTCCTGAACTGGGCTGGTTTCCTCAAAAAAGTGTTACCAGGATAAAATCCATCTCTTAACGTCATAGTATCATCATACCTCTCCACTTAAAAGAAAGATCCATCAGACACAAAGATAAGTTCATTTTTAAACCCCTTTAGTCTTACGCTATTAGTACACTACAATACATGTACATTATGTTGACTCTAATCATGCAAACATTCAATGCTACAGTCTGATTCAATCCATTTCTTCTGCTACCAGAAACCTTTGTCTTCCTACATCAAAGTCGAGACCATGTGTCGGTAATTACATTCTCTCATCCTGTCGCACGTATAAGTTCCAAATTAAATGGCTATAACAATAAACTTCATTTAAAAAGTGCAATATTTTTATCTAAAAAGTTTTCCAAAAAACATTACGGGATTATGATCAGTGTATATAATTGTGTCAGACACATTACTGGTAACATAAATGTTGGAATGTTGTAACACTAACACTAAACTCAAGGTCTCCTTCTCAACTGTGGAACATTTCTGTCAATCACTATTCAACTTTCTGCTAAAATACCCAATAGGTCTTTTATCTTCTCGATGTCATCTTGTAAGAGTACAATACCTACTCCCACATCACTCGCATCGATAGCCACCTAGAATGATTTTGCCTAATTAAGTGTGGCTAACACTGGAACAGTGGTTAATACTGGATTCAGGCTGTCAAATGCCTTCTAACATATTTGTGTCCACTGATGCTTTCTACACTTCTTCAACAAATCAGTCAATGGAGCAAACATGCTGCTAAAATTTGGTACGAATTTCTGATAAAAAAAAATTCATTCCCAGGATTCATAGCCTTTTCCTCTCCATCAACGTTATGGGAAACTCTCCAATGACCTTTGTTTTCATATTACATGGGGCCATTTGTCCATGTCCCAATGATACGGCCTGGGAATGTGACCTGGGTTATTGCAAACTCACCCTTAGCCAGGTTTATCACCAAGTCCACCTTCTGAAGTCAATCTAACAATTTTGATAGATGCTCCAAATGTTCCTTCCATATGTAACTAAAAATCACCAGATCACCTATGTATACCATACTATTGGGTAACCCCAAAATGACTTTATTGGTTAGTCTTTAAAGTGTAGCTGATGTATTTTTCATACTAGATGGAGTCACTTTAAACTGTATCACAAAAGCCGAAATTTCCTTTGCTCTTTCAGATAAAGGTATCTGCCAGTATCCTTTGAGTAAGTCCAACTTCAAAATATAAGTTACTCGTGGCACCTTCTTAGCACAGTCTTCCAGCTGTGAAATACAAATCAGATTTTGTAATAGCATTGCCTTTGAAATAATCAACACATAGACATTGGGTTCCATCTGGTTTTGGCACCATTACTATAGGGTGAGCTGTATTTACTGCAGGTCACTTCAGTTATTACTGTCTTTGAGCATGCTTTCAATCTCTTTTTGTACCTTTGCCAATTTTAGAGAATTAAGACTAGAAGGATGTTGCTTAATTGGAACAGCTTTTTTTATGTCTACATTATGTGTAAGCATGGTTGTACTTCCCAACTTATTCCCAAATATCTCTCCATGTGTTTGGAATGACTCTTTCAAGTCATTTTGATTTTGCTGTGGAAGGTAACACAATGATTTATCTCAATGTTTGAGAACTTCTTTGCTATCCAATTTAATTTGATAAATATCAAATTCAAATTTATCTGGATTTGGTACTTCACCCCAAGTTATAAAAATTACTACATTATCCTTTTGCTTTCCTTCCCTATCAAAATACTGCTTGAGTATATTCAAATGACACATTCTGTGAGTTTTCCTTCTATCTGGTGTTCTTGTCAAATAATGCACCTCACTCAATTTCCTTTTGATTTTGTAAGGCCCATGAAGCCTTGCTTTTAATGGTTCACCTGCCACTGGTAGTAAGACTAACACTTTATCTCCTCTAAGGTAACTATGAATTTTTGATTTATTGTCAGCTTCCTGTTTCATCACAGACACAGGCAACTCAAATTTCAGCTTGTTTGCCATTTCTGAAAGTTTTGCCTTGCTCACTTTCTATACAACACCCAAAGTGACTTCTTCCACCTCCAGGAAATACTTAGTGATTGAAAGAGCCATTCGTACACAGGACATACCCTGTTTAAACCAACTGAATGCAACACTTGGAAAAAAAATACCAATGCTCACCACTCACTGTCCTTAAATCCAATAATCCTAAACCCAACCTGGAATTAGAGATTTTGATCCTAACAACAGCTCCCAGTTTGTTCTAGACCAGACCAAACTCCTTCAAATATATCAAGAAGATAGCCTAGGCTCTAACTTTTATCTTATTTAAAGGTAAGTGTAAGATGGTAAGTTCCAGATGTAATTTGATTGATTACATTACTCGGCTTTAAGCAAAACATACTCTATTCTTGCCCTACGGCTAAACTACAAACAAAAGAAAGAAGAATTGGTGTAATTTAACTCTAAACTTAACAGAATAATAAATTACATAATTACTAAACAACACCTGTTCCAAACATTGAGATGTCATAAACACACCTTTGGCAAAGGCAAATTGAGTAAAATGGATTGTTTCACACACAGTATTTCACCAGCCCAGAAGAAAAGAACACCAAGAGAAACTCTGGTAGGAGAGAGACAAATCTAACGTTTCGTTGGAGCAGGGAGAAATTTAACAGCTTCCACACCGAACTTCAAAACACCCCAACTACTAAACTAAAACCCTGGATCCGTGGGAGCCTGACTCCACCCAGTCATGCTACTTCTTTTGTTCCAAGTGAAAAAAAAACAACGCCTCACAAACTGTTTACTATGTTGGCTTTCTGAAAACAACTCTTCCAAAAAAAGGGACAAGATACAACTCTTAAAGCCATAGCATTGTCACAAGAGATTGTGTTCTCAACTGGCTCTCATTTGTTTGTCGTCATTTCAGAGAAGGAAGACCAATCAATGAAGGAAAGGGTGGGCGGACATGAGAGAGTAATTTTATTTGAGGGATTTGTCAGTCTACCTTTAAAATATATGTTTTCCCACATGGATGAGAATTTTGCAGTGAATGGATAAGACTGCCAGCGCATACAAGATATCATTTTGATGTGGCCGATCTGCGCTTACATTCATGAATGAACTATTGTTTCTGACAGAACAGTAGCAGTTAGAGAGACAAAATTATTGTGCTGTGCATTGCAGGTTGTGATTCTTTTATAAATCAACTCCTATAGCTGTTGAGGCAGGCAGTTCAAGGCTTTTCACAATCCCAGCTGTGACTTTCCTTCTCTAAGATGCATTAGTTTCTTTTAAATGTGGCTGGTGACAAATGGACAATTTCCTGGTAATCAGATCATTTATTGAGCAAGTCATTACTCTCTCTGATATTCACACAGCCACTTACATATGCAGTTATTCTGAAGTGGAGCAATGATAGCTTCATATGAAAAATAAACCATCAAACCAGAAACATTAGAGACAGCAAAATGGACATAGGTTTGATATATACTCAGATACTGAAAAATGCAAAATGAAAATAGATGTCTAATTCTCATTGCTCCATCATATTGCAAAGATTCGTAAGAAATTTTCATCTCACAGATGTTATGATAGACGTCATTGACAAAAATGAAAGCTAAGATTTAGAAATTGGTTTAAACTGGAAAACTGTAAGCAATTAGCATCATTTAATTAAGACTGTGAGCTACGGGCCTATGCCAAATCTCCACAAGTACGTCATTGGTGATTTGCATTTTTATTTGGATTTTATTTTGGATTTTATATAGCTGTATTGTTGGCAACACTTGTCATTGGAAGGGAAAAGTGTAATCAGGAGACAGAGGAGTGATGGTTAGAGAAAGGGACATCAGGAGGGAGAGAAGCAATTCGTGATATTGCAATAGTGAGGAGGACTACCTGGATCTGGCAGCGATCTTTGACATTGCATTAGGTCTGGGAGGACTGTGCTTCATCTTTCTGGCTCTACATTTCAAAGTGAGCCTCTTTTCACTAATTTACTTTACCTTTGGTGGTTTCATATAATCCCCTTAAAAGCCATGAGTTAAGCTGTACATGGGCCATACTTTCCAAATATAACAGGCGGATGGGCATTGTATATGTGAAAGAGAGTCTAATTTTGCAAATTGGGCATAACACAAATTTGTGTCCTTATTTGCAAATCCAAAGGATCAAAAACGCATTTAAAGGCCCTTAGTACCTCTATTTCTATCTTTACCAATATGTCAGGTGGTTCAGACCCTGTCGGTCAAAAGTTATTTAAATGTGACAAATTATTTCTCATTTATCCCTTTGGGACCCTGGGCCATATGGCATAGAATCAGAAGTGCTTGAAGTGAAATATAATCTGAGGAAATACTTGTGAAGTCCAGGTTGCAAAATACATTACAGTTTCAAAAGAAAATGGATTCTGGGAATTACAACAAATCTAAAACAATATGGCGAAAGTTCTAAAGAAAATAGGTGCAGGAGTAGGCCATTCAGCCCTTCGAACTTGCACCAACATTCTATACAATCATGGCTGATCATGCAATCTCAGTATCCTATTCCCGTCCTATCCCCATACCCCTTTTACCCTTTAGCGGCAAGGGCCACATCCAGCTCCCTCTTGAATATATCTAATGAACTGGCCCCAACAGCTTCCTGTGGGAGAGAATTCCACAGGTTCACAACTCTCTGAGTGAGAAAAATCATCCTCATCTCAGTCCTGAATAGCTTACCCCTTATTCTTAGACTGTGACCCCTTGTTCTGGACTTCCCTGACATCAGGAACATGCTTCCTGCATTTAGCCTGCCCAGTCCCATCAGGATTTTATATGCTTCTATGAGATATCCCATCATTCTTCTAAATTCCAGTGAGTACAGGCCCAGTCAATCCAATCTTTCCTCATGTGTCAGTCCTGCCATCCTGGGAATCAGTCTGGTGCATCTTCGCTGGACTCCCTCAATATCAAGAATGTCCTTCCTCAGACGAGGAGACCAGAACTGCACACAATACTCAGGGTGTGGCCTCACCAAGGCCCTGTATAACTGCAGCAAGACATCCTTACTCTAGTGCTCAAATCCTCTCACTATAAGGCCAACATGCCATTAGGCTTCCTCACTGCCTGCTGCACCTGCATGCCAACCTTCAGCAACTGTTCCACCACGACACCGAGGTCTTGTTGCACCTCACCTTTTCCAAAACTGCCACCATTCAGATTTCTGATGAAAGGTCTAGGCCCAAAACGTCAGGTTTCCTGCTCCTCTGATGCTGCTTGGCCAGCTGTGTTCATCTAGCTCTACACCTTGTTATCTCACCATTTAGATAATAACCTGCCTTCCTATTTTTGTGACCAAAGTGGATAACCTCACATTTATCCACATTATATTACATTTCCCAAATATTTGCCCACTCAGCCAGTCTGTCCAAGTCACCCTGCAGCCTCTTAGCATCAGCACACACTGCCACCTAACTTAGTGTCACCTGAAAATTTGGAGATATTGCATTCGATTATATTTTAAAGGAGGCAGTGGCAATAATTGGCAGCAATTTCCTGGACACATTATGCTTTTAGATGTGCGGGTGTTATACAAATACAGTGGAGGTGATCGTTGCTCTGAAGTTACTGCTCGGTTATCTGTACCAAGGATGTATCTTGGTAATTCCATAGGGGCTACTAAAAGATTAAAGGTTAAAGCTCTTCAGCATGAGCAACAATTCTTACCATCGTTGCATAATTAACCTCTTCAAGGCTCAAACACGTTTGCTTTGGCCAATACTTGGGGCATTCGTCAGGTTCAATTTGCGCCTGAGACAGGCCGTCAAATCTTTTCCTAGATTTGCTGCGGTTTTCATTATTATTAAGAAAGTATGGTTCTCATGCAGTGTACACTTCTAAACAGTTGGACCATATTATTTCATTTATTTCAAAAGATAACCTCATGGGATTAGAATTCTGACTTTTTGTATTGTAAAATTGACAACTTGTCTCTGCTTTGTCAATTTTTCTTAATAAAATAGGAATTTGAGATGCTACAGGAAAGAAATCTCTTTTGATCTCTGGCAGCTGGTTATATGAAACTTGCTACTGTTTGTTAATTCCCAATGCAAGTCACGGTTAATAAACTTCTTTTGGTATATGTTAGTTTCAGTAAGAACCTTTGAGAGATAATTGTATTCAGCAGCTTCCTTACCAAGCAGCTGTTGTCACTGGTTTCTGAACATTATTTAAAATCTTAGTACTTTATGGTAATGATGTGATTAACATTAAGCAGTTAATGAGACCAAAAGTTGGGAAGTTGTTTAAGGATGCGTGAAATATCATGACAAAAGTTTTCAGATAGGCTAAATTATGTCTATACAACTGAAAAATCTAATGGTTTGGATGATATGTGTACACATGTACCTGGGGAAAAGAGTTAGAAATTGATCTCTGTTTAAATACCACCAAACAGTTCACTGTGTTCATTAGCTATTTGCACTAGCCACATTTTCCGTGCACTTGAGACCTGCTTGGTGTAGTAATACAGTCACCTTTTCCAGTCTGCAGTCACCCTGATGCATAGAGATTCAGAGCCACAGTCACTTTCAGAGCAAACTGCAGTGAAATGTGTGACTTGGTTCTCGATTGCAGCTGATGCTATAATGGTGACAAAAGTTCTGTAATAATTGCTAAAGACGGAGTGCAACGGAGGTTCATTAGGCTGTTTCCAGGATGGTAGGACTGTCTTATGAGGACAGGTTGGTTCAAATGGGCCTGTATTCGCTACAGTTTAAAAAGATGAGAGAGGATTTGATTGAAATAGATAAAATTCCAACAGGGCTCAACTGAATAGATATAGGCAAAGATATTTTCCCTGGTCAGGGAGTCTAGAATCAGGGGTCACTCTCTCCAGAAATTGGATAGGCCAATTTGAGTGAGATAAAGAGAAATTTCTTAACTCAGAGGTTGGTGAACATTTGGAATTCTCTACCCCATAAGCCTGTGGATATCCACAGTGACTTTGTGACTTTGAATAAGTCACTAAACATATTCAAAAAAGATGTGGATAAAGTTTTAGATTTTAAAGGCATCAAGGGGTATCAGAAGAAAGCAAGAATATGGCATTGAGATAGACGATCATCCATGGTCTATTCCAGCTTCTAGCTGCTATGTTTCTAATAGCTTCTCTGGTGAAACAGAGGCATTTTGGACACTGCTTCTCACTTTACAGGAAATAAAATATTCCAGCCCAGTAAACTCACTGAATGAGATTTTGTGCACCCTACCTTCTTTGATTCCTTTTGTGCCAGCAAATGTAGATCTTGACTCTTACTTATTGTTCATCTTCCTCCTTCTCATCCTTCAGCCACAATGGAACAGTATAAAATACATGTATTTTACATGTGGAAGTTTCACTTGAGCATATTGAATTACTAAATTGTGTCTGACTTACTCCGAGGTTTAATACATTTCTGATGCAGATAGTGCAAGAGACATACATCGCAAAAAATTGCCTACATTTTACAAGTTCAAAAAAGGCAGATAGAGTCTGATTTTCTCTACCTCTATCTAAAGTGGAGCCTTTTGGGGTGTACTCTGGATCATAAATTTAACAGTTCTTTTCAGTGATGAAGATGGAGGAAAGGAAGGCTGACATACTACCGTGATGTGCTTTTTTGGGTTAAAAGTGATATGGCCTGAGTGCTTTATTCATTCACGGGATGAGGGCATTGCTGGCTAGGCAGCATTTATTGCCCATCCCTAATTGCCAAGAGGGCAGTTAAGAGTCAGCTACATTGCTTTGGGTCTGGAGTCACATGTAGGTCAGACCAGGTGAGGATGGCAGTTTCCTTCCCTAAAGGACATTAGTGAACCAGATGGGTTTTTTCCTGACATTGAGCAATGGATTCATGGTCATAATTAGACTTTTAATTCCAGATTTTTATTGAATTCAAATTCCACCATCTGCCATGGTGAGATTCAAGCCCAGGTCCCCAGAACATTAACTAGGTCTCTGGATTAACAGTCCAGCGATAATACCACTAAGCCATCGCCCCCCCAGTGCTGCCTTGTAAGTTAACTCATGTGGCACAGTGCACCAAGCCTGGGATCTTTCTTGAAACATGTTGTGAAGTTTATTAGCAATGCTAGCTGTTTACATTGTTATAACAGTCAACATTCTGTGCTTACTGATTTTACTGTACATTACGTAAACATAACTGACAGACTGAACACATTGCACAATCTCTATTACAATGTCAGAACGACTGAAGATAAGGAAAACACCTTTATGCCAAAATGTCAAATGTCATTGATGCGTGTGTCTTAAAGGTACACTGCCTACCTCGTCCAGAATCCATGCAGTAAGACAGCAAAGGCAAAGCAGGAATCTATACTCCAGTAAGTTAAAAATACACAGGCCCAAATCTCTCAACATGGGGAGACACTACCAACAGAACTAGGTTGCTGAGGTGTGCCTGGGCCCTGAGGTACATTTGGATATGTTTACATCCAAAGTACTTCTGCAGCAAATTGATATTGTTTGGTTAGGTAGTTTTACCTGGCCTGGATTACTCCATTATTCCCTATGACAGTGTGATCAGATGGCTTGAACCATGGACCTTGGTCCATTTGCACTGTACATAGCTTGGTTTTTACATGTATTGCTTAGAGCTTTTCATATTAGGTTTAAAGCCGGCATAACTGAATAAATCAGCAATGCTCTGCCCCCTCCCAGCAGTGTTCACCACCACCTTACCATCATTCTGAAAATGTTTACCCTCCCACCCCTTTGTAGGCAACATTCATCTCCACTTGGCAATGTTTACTCTATTCCCTTCTAATGATGTTCATCCCTCCATTCCACAATGCTCACCTCCCCATTTAATACCACATTCCAAAAGTGGTCATAATCTCTGCCCGGATTTGCTCCGAGATATTTCATAAAGATTAATTTTAACAGCTGTACTTAATACCACTCACAATCCTAAGCTATCACAAAAACACACCATGGTCAATGCGCTATTTTTGCAAGTGTAGTCTCTTGAAAGGTAGGAAACACTGCAGTCAATTGTACACAGCAAGATCTCATAAGTAGCAATGTGATAATGACAAGCTAATTTTTTTTAGCAGAGATTGATTGAGGTATAAATATTCTCAGAACGACAGGTACTGCTTCCCGTCTCTTTTTAAGTTTGTGTCCATCTCAAAGGGTCTCAGTTTAATGTTTCCACCGACAGTGCAATGCCTTCTCTGCAGCCTCTTAGAATGCCACTTTAGATTTTTGTACTAAAATCTTCAGCGTTAGTGTAAAGCCTTGCACTTTCTAACTGAGAGGTGGGAGTTCTACTAACTTATTCACAATGACCACAATATAGAGGAAGAGGTTTAGGGATGGATATTTCAAAAGTATCTGCATATAATGTAATCATGAAAAGAGACTATTTCTTGCTGCAAAATATTTTATGTTTGGTTTCCTGTATGGACTGCATTGATTGCAAGCAAAAGTTAAAGCATAATCATTAACAAAAGTCAAGTGGATAATTTTCCATTTTAATTTGTATGACTTCATTAAGCCTTCTCTTGAAGTGTTTAACACTCAAAAGATGGCAATGATATACGATATGGAATTGAGGAAAGAAAAACAGTTCAATTGTTTGACAATAACTTTTATTTATTGTGTAAGCTAAGTAAAATGCTAAGACCACAGTGAACTATACCACCAGCTGAGGATTAAGAGATAGACAACAAAATAGATCAAGTTTAGGGATGTGACACTAACTGGATTACGTGAGATTGAAAATCTGATCTGCACAATTTAACTCCTTTCAAAATGGACACTTGATCCATATGTAACATAATCTGAGGTCTTTTTTTCTGTCTTTTCACATAGCGGTTGGATATGCAGTGCGTTTGTAATCCACAATGGAAAGTGCGAGGAGTGTGAGTGCAGAAGTGGGTCTGTCAGAATTCAGTCCAATTCTCTAACACAGCAGCCTAGCTTCCAACATTGTTAAAGGTTCCCAGCTTCCAAAGCCTCACCTTTCACACCCAGCGCTATCCATGCATACTCAGATTCTCCATGCCATTGCATGCTACCTCCATGTCCGTATGTATACTTTAAAGCCTCATGTATAGTCTGAACAATTTATAGCCTTTTGCAGCCATGCAACAGCAATCAGAATTTATGCCAATCATGTAAAAACATTTTCAAACTTCTAACAGTCTTAAAAATCTTTGGCGTCAAAGATATAATTATTCCGCCTGGAAAGAAAAACCACACTGACTCCAATGGAAAAATGTTGGACTTTTAATATCTTAAAATATTTTAATCATTCTTCAATCAATCGATGATCTACTGAGCTGATGTCACTAAAGTTTTTGAAACTTAGCCAAGCATTTTTAATGGCTCCAGTCATCAGAATACAACCTCCTGGCTACATTGCCTGAAACAGTCAGAGAAAAAAAAAAATTATTTCAGAGATAGTAGGAACTGCAGATGCTGGAGAATCTGAGATTTCAAGGTGTAGAGCTGGATGAACACAGCATCAGAAAAAAAAGAAGGGTCTAGGCCCGAAACGTCAGTTTTCCTGCTCCTCTGATGCTGCTTGGCCTGCTGTGTTCATCCAGCTCCACACCTTGTTATCTCGGATTCTCCAGCATCTGCAGTACCTATTATCTCTAAAATATTTTACATTTGCTTTTCGTAATACTCACAACTCATCAGCTCGGCAATCTCGAGAGTCACAAACTCTCCAAGTAGGTGATTTCTTTCAGGGTTTATAAAGCATGTACTGGGACTTACAACAAATACCATGCAGCAAGAAATGCAATTTTCCTGTCAATCACAGAATGGGACCCTGGCCTTGTATATTTTCTAAATAAGGACCTTCACATGAGAATGGTGTGAAGTGAGGAAAACATAGGCAAGTTATTTTTCACTTCAAATGTTCGTGAGCTGATCCACACCTCTGTTGAGAGATGAAAATTAGAAACTTCCTTCTGATGTATGGAAGGAAACAGATTCTCAAAAATAGATTTTGCTGATGAAACTCAGCAGGTCTGGCAACATCTGTGTGGAGAAAGCAGAGTTACATTTTGAGTACATTTTACTTTGCTTCCTACCACAAACATAGTCAGAGCTGTTGAGTTTTGCCAGCAATATCTGCTTTTGTTTCAGATCTCCAGCATCCACAGATCTTTGTTTTTTTTATAGATATCATATCCATCTGTTTTGCATACCCATCAATTACCTTTCCCAGTGTTGAAAGAAAATCAGAGATGTTTATGTATATAAATAAACCTGTCAATTAAAATTTGTTATTCCCAAAAAGTGGAATCTTCCCTGTCCTTGAATGATGTGGGCCATGGTGAAAAAAGTTAGGAAAATCAGATAAAATGTCAAGTAAGGAACTTCTTGAATTCAAGAGAAGAAAGTCCCATTTTGCAACCAAGTATTTATTGGTGTGATAGGATTCTTGCTAGGTAGCAGCAGTTGGCCAGTCCAGATCGATTATCACTCATGATCTTTTAACTTTGCCTCAATCATTCTCCTACACATTGGAGTGAAACCAGATGCTGGCAACGCCTGACATGAAAGCTAGAGTAGGTAGGTGGTGACTCCAGGCATCTATCTTGGATACCCGACACCAAAATCTCAGGACACACTCCTTAAGCAGCAACTGTAGCACTCTCTAGCAATGTACATTGGCATCTAACATGTACCAGCCTCGCTAATCACTCATGGCAAATCTCTAATCCACTTACAGTACAGGACTACACTTCAGATCTGCACATTGGAGTGCACCAGCAGCAGCACTAATGCTTTTGCAAGAACACTTTGTGTGCAGGAAAAGAAAAATAGCTCATGGATTGGATCAGGCTACACCTCAAGGATCCATATTTGCTCTTTTAGTGCTCACTCATCTTGAGCCTACTTGGATGCTTTGCCTTGTCTTTGTGCTTTGACCCCGTTACCAAAACTAACAGGCTCAAAGCATTTCTCTCTTGCCTTGCCTTTTAGCGCAGACACGGAGGCAAGACACTTCTCATCATCACCAGTAGTGATCAGTCAAGGTAACAGACATGTTGCTGCATGCTATTGTGCTCGCTGAATCTCACACCTTACCAAAGTGCCAGCTATGTACCTGCCAAACACACCGCATGCCAGTGTAACGGCGGAAAAGGGGCTCTACTACATATCCAGTGAAATGGCAGGCATAGCTTGGGCCCATGCGGCTACCCATGGCCACCCCCTTAGTCTGTAGGAAGTGGGAGGAGTTAAAGGAGAAGTTGTTAAGGGTAGGGACGAGTTCTGTTAAACGTTGGCACTATCCCCCACCTTTTCCTCCGCTACATTGATGATGGTATCGGCGCTGCCTTGTGCTCCTGCGAGGAGCTTGAACAATTCATCAACTTTGCTAACACCTTTCACCCAACCTCAAGTTCACCTGGACCACCTCCGATACCTCCCTCTCCTTCCTGGACCTCACTGTCTCCATCTCTGGTAATTGCCTCGAAACTGACATCTATTTCAAGCCCACTGACTCCCACAGCTACCTAGACTACACCTTCTCTCACCCACCTTCCTGCAAGAATGCGATCTCCTACTCCCAATTCCTCCGCCTCCGCCACATCTGCTCCCAAGATGAGGCGTTCCACTCCCACACATCCCAGATATCCTCCTATTTCAAGGACCGTAAGTTCCTCTACCCGGTGATTGAAAATGCCCTCAACTGCATCTCTTGCATTTCCTGCACTTCTGCCATCACATTCCCTCCCCTCAACAAAAATAGAGATAGAATCCCCCTTGTCCACACATATCATCCCACTAACCTTTCGTACCCAACGCGTCATTCTCCGCCACTTGTCACCTAAAATCCAACCCCACAATCAAAGAGACATTTCCCTCCCCACCCATACCTGCCTTTCATGGGGACCACTCACTCTACGACTCCCTCGTCTGCTCCATACTCCCCACTATCTCTCACCACTAGCCACTAGCACCTTTCCCTGCAACTGCAGGAAGTGCTATACCTGGCCCTACACCTTCCTCCCTCACCACCATTCAAGGCACAAAACAAACTTTCCATATTAGATAGGGGTTCACCTGCACATCCATCAACTTGGTCTACTGTATCCACTGCTCCTGATGTGGCCTCCCCTACATCGCTGAGAACAAGCCTTGACTCGGAGACCATTTTGTTGAGCATCTGTGCTCTGTTTGTGACAAATGACAACACCTCTCAGTCGCCAACCATTTTAATTCCCCTGCCCACTCTCTGAGTGACCTGTCCATCCTGGGCATCCTCCAGCGTCACAGTGACACCACCTGCAAACTTGAGGAGCAGCACCTCATATTCCGCCTTGGGAGCCTACAGCCCTATGGCCTAAACATGGAATTCACCAGTTTTAAAATCTCCCCACCCCTGGCCTCATCCCATGTCTAACCCTCCCTCTCATCCCACCTCCGTGACCTGACACAACCTGTCCATCTTCTCTCCCACCTATCTGCCCCTCCCACATCACTGACCAATCCCCACCACTGCCTACCTACACTCACCTATCACCATCCCAACTACCTTCCCCAGACCCACCCCTCCTTTCTCTATGTATTTCCCAGCTCCCTTCCCCCTCCCCATTTCTGAAGATGGGTCCTGACCCGAAACATCAATTTTCCTGCTCCTCTAATGCTGTGTTCCTCCAACTCCATACTGTGTTGTCTCTGACTCCAGCATCTGCAGTTCTTGCTATCTCTTATTATCTCTTTAACTCTCTTTTCAACTAAAGACACACAGATTTGGAATGTGAAAGTACCTAACATCTAATGACACAAGTGGTTGACTTAGTATTTGCTGGCTAGAACACAAGTTTTCACCCAGAAATAGAAGGGACCTACTGTAATAATGTGCATATACTTCTCTCAGCAAAATAGTATTCCATTCATTGGTCCACTTTAAGAAACTAATTGACTAGTTTACAGTAGTATCTCATTATGCAAAATTATTTTTCAGAATACACATAACAGCATTTGCAAGATTTCAATAATTTCACATAAGCAGTCTATGTTACACATACATTGTCATTCAAATATATAAAGATAGATATATACTAGTTCATAGCGGATGTGGGGTGATTTACAGAAGTGATCAGCATGACTGAACCAAACAAAATATAATTGTTATATATTTCATTTCATATTTCAAAATGATACAGAGGCAGCAACTTCTCTCTCACATGGAAACCCAAGAGTTCACTTCTCTACTAAGATCCAAGATGTCGTTTAATGCAGTTCTGAGGGAAAGCTTCAACGTTATGGCTGAGATATTCCAGCCAGTTCAACTGAACATTAAAATCCCAGGACACTAGTTAAAGCAGAATGCAGTTCTCCCCATAATCTGATCAATATTTATCCCTTGATTAAACTATCAAGACAAATTAATCATATTCTTGTTTGCAGGATTGTAGTACACAACAACAGCAATTGGATTTTACTCTGCAGCAGTATTCACAATTTTTCAAAAATATTTGACTGATTATGAAATACTTTGGAGTAAACTGAGAAGGTGAAAGATACAAATTCAAGGAAGTCAGTTTTTCTTTTAGCGAGAATTTTATGTTTGCAAAACGGGTCCACTGCCGTTCCACCAGTGTGTAAATTCCAGCATGATAATCTTGATTTGCAAAGCTAACATCAATATATCAATTTAATTTAATTCAGTTGGTGGGTTGGTTTCATAATTGAAAGGCCACCCACAATTTAAAAATAATTATTAATGATCAATTGAGCTTGTTAACTATCTTACACTGCTTATACCATAATGTGGCTGGCCTGGGCAGGTCAGCAAGAGTGGGGAGTCTATTTCACTATTTGAGGTGAAAAGGCAGGAAGTGAAGGAGATAGAGTCTTAGCTGGGTATCCTCTCGGCATTCAGACATCCCCACTCAAGATGATATCCACAATTTGTACCTCCTCATTTGACTTTCAAAACCCGCACTCCATTCCACAATTGCCCACCCTCCTCCTGAACAACTCCAATGCCATCCCGCCCAGAAATGTTCAGTCTAGGATCTATTGGCTCTTATTTTCTGTGGGACTGTTTATCCCGATCAAATTGACAGACAGCTCTTGAGGATAGGATTTACTCCCACTGCTGATCAGACGTATCGCTGTCCGCTTATGGTATTACTTCACAAGGCAGCCTTTTCAGCGTCAACACTTCTAAGCACCCAACTCTTCCCTTCTGCACAGGAAAAAGAAACCAAGGGCTGAACCATAGCATATTTTGACAAAGTGTAATTTTCATCGGGTTTTGTGAAGGTTTTATCTCCATGAGGCTTGAAAGGAATTTTTTAATGCTATCGGCCCAAATTTGCCTTATTCATTACCCAGCCTTATTCATCTCAAATAAAAAAAAACTACAGATGCTGGAAATTAGAAATAAATACAGAAACTGCTGGAAAAACTCAGCAGGACTGGCAGCATCTATGGAGAGAAAGTAGAGTTAATATTTCAGGTCCAGCATATTCTGAAGAAGGGTCATTGGACCCAAAATGTCAAATGTGCTTTCTCTCCACTGATGCTGCCAGACCTGCTGAGTTTTTCCAGCAATTTCTGTTTTTGATCCCATTGCACCCTTCTTATCTGTCGCTAAATGATTTTCCCACTCGCCACAGCTAGAAATATTTGCCACTGCCAAATTATCTAAGAATCCCTGGCATTGCCATCATTTTAGTGGACCCCAGTCAAGCTCTGTTGGTCTGGAGCTGCCCTGCACAGTTTGTGGCATTTACCCTGCACATGGTAGATAAGAGAAAATTGGCATCCTGCTTTACATACAGGGACTTGGAGATTTTGTGGATGGCATGGTGCAGAGGAGAATTATACTGACAGAGGAGGCCATGAAACCAGACCATGTCAGCCTAGCTTGAGGTTTCCACCTGGATAATTGTGATCTCAGTCATTTGGAGGAATGCCTAGCACTTTAAGAAGAAAGTCAATGACCTTCTCCTTCTCACCAGTGTAAATGCCACCATCTTCACTCTGCTACTTTACACTCACTCTATCTTTACTCCTGCACACATCACCCAGCAATATTCATGCTTTTCCATCTAACTGTTGCTCAGAGCATCCTCTCTCACTGCTCTGACCCACCCAATCAGCTACTTCCAGCTCATTCAATCCTTCCCCTTCTCTCATTCCAGGAGACAACCAGCCCACAAAGTGGCTGAAAGAGCTAATATGGGTAGTTGGATGCCTGACATTTGGCTCCTCATATCCCTCTAAGGACTGGATCCTGACCCTGATGCCCGGAAGCAACACAATGAATGTGATTAAGCCCATGGACTGACGTTGGAAGCTGTCTTTGACTTATTGTGCCAGGACCTCCTGATTGAAGGGTGTCTCTCAGGACTTCAGTGAGGTCTGCTCTCCTTAAACTTTGAGGCATAGCCATTTGCTTGCTGCATATGCTGCATACCCAGCTGGCATGTGCTGCACGCTGCCAGGGGTGGTGGTAAAAGCAAATGTCTGAGCAAAGTTTAAGAGACATTTAGTCAGATAGGTGAACAGGCAGGGAATGGAGGAATACAGACCACGAGCAGGCAGATGGCATTAGTTTAGAAAGGCATATACGGTCATCAGAGACTTGCTGGGCCAAAGGGCCTATTATTATTACAATCCTGTTTGATGTGTTCTATGTGCGAGAATAGCATAGCGCGATGCCAAACAGTAATAAGTCCACCTCCTTGACTGATGAGTGTTGACAACCCAGGGGTGGCTTTGTGTCTTTGCTCAAAGATAATTCAAGACAGAAGTATTGCATGCTGCTTATCTCAGGTGGAGGAGGGAAAGCACAAAACAGCAAGGCAAGGCAGGGATGTTGTGAGCATTCAGGCAACTGTTAAGGGAACGAGTGTTGAGAGTAAATGCCCTATCCTCGTACACCAAATATCTTACAGCAGCATTCCAATGTGAGTCACTGATGCTCTCCAAAGTTCAGCAGCAGAACACTGAAAGTGGATCAGAGATGTGATGGTATGGAGTGGTGGTCATGTATCAGATACCAGCATCTGTGAACAAGAGGTTGATGTGGCACAGGCTATGGAATGTGCCCTGAGATTTTGGTGCCTGGCATTCAAGATAGAGGTCTAGAGGAGCAAGTGGCAAGCTGGAGTCACCAGGTACCTGCTCTGACTTTCACTCGATGAATTTTCAGCGTCTAGTTTCTAACCAGTGGGAGGCAGAATCAGAGAATGTATATTAATGAGTGAAGAAATATGCTGTTAATGAGTAATAATCCTTGTTAAAAGGCCTGTCTCTGCTCAGAAGCAAGAAGTGTGTCTGTATGTCCATCACTCTGTGAGAAAATAAAACTTGTTGTTCCCAATATTGGACAATGTTCATGACAGACTGGCAGAATCCCCTGACTGACAAGAGTATCCCTTGACATGACTGAGGACTAGTCACCTTAGGCCTTGAGATGTGGTTATTTGGTTAAAGCACAATTAGCACATTTGCCACATAAGCTGTTGGCACATGATTTAGACGTGACACCGGCATAGCACAGTGCCACACAGCAGCATGTCAAATCCCTTGGCTGATCATTGCTGCCAACCATGACAAGCTGCCTGGCCTTATGTCTGTGCTAAAAGGCAAGGCAGACAGACGCCTAGAGAGACTGTAAGTGCTGAATGATGCAGTGATGTGGAAGACGGCAAGGCAGAGTTGCAGTGAACATCTAACTAAGTGCAAAGTGAGTGAGCGCTAAGGGCACAGGTTAAGAGCCCATGATAGGTTATGGGGGGACATTAGTCCGTGTGTGCAAAGAGGCCTTGCAGCAATGTCACAACTAAAGGTATTATTGAGCTCTGAATGCAGTCTTGCTCTGGTGGAATATAAGTGAATCAGAGATGTGCCAGAATGTTATGGTGTGGCTGGTGCGTGTCCACTGCCAACCTCTTTGAATGATGGATGCATGCAATCTGCCCTGAGTTGTTGAGGAGTGCTGGAAGGACAGAGGATTAGAAGAACAAGGGGTAAGTTGGAGTCACTGGGCACCTATGCTGACATTCATGTTGGGAAGTGTCATAATCTAGTTTCTCTCCACGGCTGAGGTAAAATAGCATACTGCACGTAAGTGAAGTGAAATTAGGTGATAATGTGATTTTGATGCATGCAAGCAGGCCCCTCACTGCTCACTAGGAAGATACTCATCTCACCCTTGAAATCTTGGTGGAAAATTAGACTTTCTTTCCTCAATGTTGCAAATCCCATTTTTCCGATTTTACCATCTTTACACACTGACCCAGCATTGACCAAGTTGTTCAGGGGATAGGAAATGTCAGTCTGTTAGTCAGAGGCATAAAAGTATTAGGACTTCTTTCTTCAAATCCTTTGGGAAATCTCTATATTCCCTTCCCTATGATCACAGATGGAATATTATTGTCAGTTTTATAAATGGAGATTCAGCGGCAGCCTATGTTCATGATTAATTCCAACATAAAATCAGTTTAATTCTCAGATTTATACAATTAGCACAAATCACAATGCAATGTCACTTTTAAGTTCTACTTGGTATTTGATAGAAAATAGCACAAATCTTGTTTTGATTTCATATTTGCCAGAGTAAGGAGAATATTTGAGTCTGTTGTCACCTGTGAAAGGAATGTGGATTTGACTCTTTCATTACACGGTCGAGCTGTTCCATATAATCTTCTACAAATGGGAACTAATGTATTTCTGTGTGGAATTAATTGAGTTATGCAGAGACGTCAGGGATTGAATTGCCAGGATGGCTGTTTCACTTTTCCTTCTAATGTTAACTCTATCAATTGTATAATTCGATTTTACTTCCATCTTTATGAACAGTCAAAATTTCTGGGTAGACGATACCATGAAATGGTGAAAATCCGTTGTTAGGGAGGAAAACATCTGCCCACCCAAGTAACCTAGCTGCTAACCAAATGACATGCATGATGGAATTGCATGACTATGCATGGCTAGTATACCTTTAAAAGGCATGCTCATGATATCATCAGAGCACATGATGTAACGGTATAAATGTGCTTTCTTACTGGGATCATGCTGAAGCATAATATGTTATTGAAAACATGCTGTTCTGGGTGTCCTTGTGCACCAATTTCTGAAGGTAAGCATACAGGTGCAGCAGGCGGTAAAGAAGACACATGGTACGTTGGCCATCTTTGGGAGAGGTTTCGAGTAGAGGAGCAGGGAAGTGTTGTTGCAGTTATACAGGGCCTTGGTGAGATCACACCTAGAATATTGTGTGCAGTTTTGGTCTCCTTTAGTGAGGAAGGGTGCTTTTGCTCTTGAGGGACTGCAGCAAAGGTTTACCAGGCTGATTCCGGGGATGGCATGACTGATGTATGAGGAGAGATTGACGAATTTAGGATTGTTTTCGCTACAGTTCAGACAAATGAGGAGGGATCTCATAGAGACTTATAAAATTCTAACAGGACTGGACTGTGTTGATGTGGGAAGGATGTTCCTGATGGTGGGTGTGTCCATAAACAGGGGTCAACGTATGAGGATTCGGGGTAGACAATTTAGGACAGAGATGAGGAGATATTTCTTCACCCAAAGAGGGGTGAGCCTGAGGAATTCATTACCACAGGAAGTAATTGACGCCAAAACATTGAATATATTCAAGAGGCAACTAGATGTAGCACTTGGGGTGATTGGGATCAAAGGTTATGGGTAAAAGCAGGATTAGGTTATTGAGTTGGATGATCAGCCATGATGGTGGAAATTGGTGGAGCAGACTAGAATGGCCGAATTGGCCTCCTCGTGCTCCTATCTGCTATGTTTCCACATAATTCAATCATTTAATTGGAGCCCAAACACAGATGGTCTTGTGAACATTATATTTGTATACAAGTGAGCTTAATAAACATCTGTTGGATCTTCCAAAAGCATGTAGACATGCCTAGATTCTTTTCCTATGAAGAATAATGTAAGCATTTCGGCATTAGTTAAAAATACCTTGTGTGTACATTAGTGAATCTTTGGCTTGTTGATTAGCTGTCACAAAAAAGTGGTGTTTTAGTTTTTAATGCTACTATCTTGACTGGAAAGACACATTTTCTTGGCTAAAAGAAACAAAACAGTGTAAGAGTAAAGCTGAAAGGAGCTACACTGGAAGAGGTAGGTGAGCAAGGGAATAGCTTCCACAGATTTGTTGTTTCTCTATTAATGACTGGCTAATGACTCCCAGAAAATAAGAACAGGAAGTTACCAGAGGTTTATTCAAAATTTTTGGATTCAGGCAGCATAGACAGTGAATATATTGCAAGAAGAGTTTTAGTGACTGTAAACATTTGGATCTAAGGCACATTTACCCATGCATAAACTTGAAGAATGATAAAGACATGCCTCACTTTTTTACCTTTGATCTCATTACCTTACTGATCTATTCATGGGTGAACGTCTGAAAACAATAATGCATCAGGTTAGCTCCAAACCATTACGTAACGTTGTAAAATCTAGTGTCCATCTTGTTCTGTTTCAGCTAAGAGAGGTTGAATGCTTCCCTCTTCCACACTTCTTGATGGGAAGTGTTTTTTTAAAAAAGCATATAATTGCAAATTCAACGAATGTTTCAGGGTTTGCACCCTGTGATTATTTCAACTTTATTTCTTGAGTTTTTAAAAGAAAATGTGTGCTTAACATACTGTAAATGAAGTAATAAAGAGACACTCTGACTTTTACACATCAACACTTAAAGTTCACACACACACACAGATTGCAAGGTGGGAGGATGGATTCAGCAATTTGGAGGCCTGTGGGTAAGTGACTTGGCTGGATTCAGGCTGAACTCAGTGGTCCTGCTGTGTTTGGCATTGAGATGGTTTAAAGATGTAACCAAGTGATTTTACTGATCTTCTAGCCAGTAGTAGGATTGATTCATCATGCTGCAGAATATGATCAAGTGTGCTTTTGGCCAAGGCTTTTCGTAGACACTGTAGGTCATCAGGTCGGGCTCACATAGACAACTTTGTGACCACAGGTATCTTTCACCTGTAGACAGAGACAGAGAGAGAGAGAGAGAGTGGATGTGTGTGTGGGTGTGTGTGTGGGCGTGTGTGTGGGCGTATCTGCACATGGGTATATTCGATGCTATTTCCTTTTGAGGGTCCGTACCTTGCTCGAAGTAGGAGCCCCTTCCTTCACAGAATGAAACACTTTCTCCACCCACTCCGGGTGCAATTGGGATTTGGATGAAGATGGAAGGGAACATTGTTTGTTCTTCACAGAGTGAATCGCAATCTCAGTACATCAGTCCAGGTGGCCCCAGTCCAAACTTTCACACTTTCTTCTTGACTGCCCTCTCAGTCAACCCCATCAACTTTAATCTTCCCTACATTTTCATTCAGCTTCTTAACATACTGTTCTTGTTCACTGTTTACCCCTTGAGCCCCAGGCATGTCACATCATTATGCCAGACATAGTAGTAACACTTTCCTCCCAACTGAAGCCAGTGTGCCTCTGACTGACAATGACACCCCCTCATGTAGTAGCCTTTTCAGTCCCACTTTTTTATTGTTTAGCATCTTATATGCTCAGTTACTCCTGTATACTCATTGTCCCCTCTGCATCCCAGCATGCTACCTCCAAACCCTACGATTGACATTCCCTAATTTTCTACCATAACAATGGCCCCTGGAAAAAAACGTTCTTGACTCATTGAGCTGAAATCCAGGACTGACTATGGTCCACCCCTCTTTCTGACTGACACGGAGGGAGGACCTCAACTACTGTGTGCCTGGACCCCTGACTAATCTCTGTGCAGAACATTGACTGAATCAATGATTCGCTGGACGGATTGCACTGGACGTATAGGATTGGCTGTGATCCACAGCCTGGACTGCAGTGATATGAAACCCTGACTTTGATGGCCTCAAGTGTCTGACTGATAATGCTCAAGCCGATGGGCTGGTAGTGGAATGAAACCCTTTACTGACAGTGCTGGAACCTGCTATCTCCCTTGACTTAACTGACGACTAATCCTCTCAAAATTTAAAACATGGTCACTTGGTGGAAGAACATGCAGTCTCTTTGCTGCATACACTGCCAGCACATGGTACACTTGTGATATTGATGCAGCACCCTGCCAGACAGCAACTTTTCCATCCTCTTGTCTGATGACTGCAAACAACACTGACAAGCTGGCTTTGTCTGGCAAAATTGAAAGGGAAGATTAAAGTACTGTGAGACTTTAAGCTGTGGCTGAAAGTAATGTAATCAAAGGCAGAGATGCTGTGAACAACCAAGAATATGTAAACCACAAGCTGGGTGTCTATGCATAGCATGTCCTAGAAGCAAGATTACAGAGAAGTCTGCTGGTGCATGCCAATATGCAGCATTGAAGGGTAGAACCATATCAGAATTGGATTAGACACTGCCATGAGGGCACAGAGAGCCTGGTACACACTCAACACCAATGTCCATGGACAGAGGGGTGTAGTAATTGCTGCCCATGGAGTGTGTACTGAAATGTTGGCATCTGATGTCCAAGATGGAGACCCAGTGGAGCAATTGGCAAGCTGGAGTGGCAAGGTTACTGCTCTGACTTTCATGCCAGGAATTGTCAACTTGTAGTTTTTATCCAGTGAGTGGGAGAATGGGAAACCACAAATCAATGAGGCAAGTTTTGGGCCAATGGCATACTGATGCTTGCAAATGGATACGCACGAGTCTTTTAGCACTCACTAGTGAGTTTCTTCATTCATCGTTCAAAACTTTGTTGGAGAATTGGACTTCTCTTTCATGCGATCAAGCATCTAATGTCTGCTGCTCTCATCCATTTTTTTTTCCTAACTGACTTTCCAATGTCCATATTTTTCAGGGCATGAGAAGATTCTGCCCAATATTTTTGAGTCGAATATGACTCTTCTACATGATTCAATTTCTCAGGAGTTTGTCTGAGGTTAGAATACTTGACTCATTTAACAAAAGAACAGAATAAGTAAATGTTAACTTTTTGAATTTGATATAAAAGTGTATTGAAAGACCTTTTTTATGGATGCCATCCAAGCTAATATTTCCTCAATTAATGCCCAGACATACATACTTTTCAGCAAGTGTCCCTAGAAAGAAATCAGAAATACTGGCCAGATTTTTCCTTCCTAACCAAGATTTTTGTAACCTCAATTCTTTCTCCACCTCAGGTTAACTAAAAACATTTTCCTAAAACTACACTTGTTTGCTAATTCTTTAAGCAAGTATAAAGGAATCCACCTCATTAGCATCTCAACAAAACAACATGATGTGGTAATTTAAAATGGAATACAAAATCTCCAATATTCTTTAGTACGATGAAACAGCTGAACTGTAGGAGCAGAAATTGACATGCAATGTTCCACCCTTTTCGATATTAAATGGATGCTATGATGTGGACTTGATCTATATTGTCATTATTTGGTCATTTGGATTTGAAGGTGGAGGAAAAGTCAATTTTAGTTTACAATTCTGTGAAGAAGACTTCATTTTTAAACAAAGGTCAGAAAATCATTTTGAATGGTGAGTTAAAGATGACCTTTCCAAGAAAACATGTGATCAATGATAACTAAGTTAATCAGCTACCTGGAAACATTACTGTGTTTACAATGTTGAACTTCTTTGACATCAGAAAGACAGATGGCCAGAGATCACCAGTACCTTAAATTCAGAAGACTAAAAGTTATCTTAGCAGAAGTTTCAATAAGTTTTTTAGAAATTTCAAGACTGAGAATTGGTTAAAGAGCTAAGATTTGAGGGATACGTCGTTAGGATTGAGTGACCATAAAGAATATTACTGAAAAAAGAGTGCCTGAATCTTTTTTAGCTGTTTACGTTAAAATATTTTAATATAGTCATATGCATAGCTTTGTTCTTTTTTCTCTTGTGTGACAAAAATGTATTCTTTTGTTAAAAAGAATATTGGTAGAAACGTATGAATATATTAAAAGACTGACCAACAAGGGAACCAAACTGCAAAAATAAAACTTTTGATCCATCAAACTGAGATCTTGGTGCGGGTTTGACTCTAATGTGATGTTTGACCTGGTGTGCCAACACTTATGTTTTAACCCGTGAGATAACAAACTGGGCATGGATATCAGTATTGAAGAACACAACAGCCATTTATCGCAACAAACTCATGAACACAAGTGTCTGGGCTGGTTTTAGCTTCAATCAGAGGAGCATTTTCTTTTATTCAGCCATAGGATGTAAGCATCACTAGCATTTATTGTCTAGAAAGTAGTTAAGCACCAACCATAGTGCCATAGGTCTGGAGTCATGTGTCGACCAGACCAGGTAAAGGACATAGTTTACTTTCCCTAAAGGGCATTATTTAACCAGATGGGCTTTTCCACATCTCTTAACAACAATTCCGCAGTCATCATTAGACTCTTATTCCAGATTTATTGCAGAATTCAAATTTTACCATCTGTCATGGCAGGATTTGATATCCAATCCCTAGAACACTACCTGGGTCTCTGGGTTAATAACGTAGGAATAATACCACTCGGCCATTGTCCCCAACTTACTTCTAGTTGAGTGACATGCTTCAGGTGATGCACGGTAACATGGGCTATGACATCTTTAAACCCTTGAGTCAAATGATATGATGCAGTGATTATGTCTCGTAAAGGTAACATTGACACACTGAGTGGGATCTAACAACAAACTTGATTTGTTCTGAATTACCATCAACTGGGATCATAACTACACAAAGCATATCAGTTTAACAAGAAAGGCCCCACTGCAACATCTGAATGCCCCTTTTATTTAAAAGTGATTGGCAAGTGCTGAACGGAGGAATAAATAATTTAAAATGATCTCCTTTGGGTAAAATATGTTTACAGAGAAATGGTAAATAAGGACAAGTATTTGAAAGCCTCCTCCTGTAGCACACTGTGTTTATAAACACCATAATTCTCAATGTAAGTTTTATAGTAATTTGACCTAAAAATGAAATCCTTAAGAGCTTCAGGACATATAGAGATTACTACAATGTTCTTTCAAACATATATCAATTGTTTCATAGCCTATGAACTCCAAATATCAGGTCAACTATATTTATCTCCTTTTTCCTCGTAATTTTCCTTTTAAGTTTGAATTTGTGTAAAGTGGATAATTTTGATTTACTGAGCAAACAGCGTAACACAGAATGATTAAAATTCAGAACTGTACAGCACCAAAGGCATTCTATCAAAATAACCTGATAGAATTATTCATTTCAGATTAACAGCAACAAAATAAGAATGAATTCAGACAGGATTTTGTTTCGTTACTTTTGGAAATTTGTTCCCTTTGGTTGAAAGCTGTTAAAATTAATGTGACAATTTAAATTGATCTACCTTGTAAATTAACCACAGGTGTTTTCTTTCACACAAACATGTACAGTGTGCGCAAAATATCAATCTTCCTTATTCAATTGTGCTCCAGAATTATAACCAGGTAATTTTTAATTGTATTCACAATACCCCAACACGCAGCAAACAGTGACATCATTCTTTGACTGTGTTCAACTCAAATTTTCTGGGTGAATCATTCTCCAGGCAGTTTATGGCAAATTTGATTGTTACAACCCACATAGAGTCCAGTGACTTGAAAAGCAATCCTGAAATGACCCTAACCAAAAGATTGTTGGAGAAGTTGGAAAGGATTTCATTTTTCAAATATTTTTGTCAAACTTAAAATAAAATTAAGCATGCATTAACAGTATTTTTAATAGAAATGATGAATTTATGTAAAATAATGTTCATAACTTTCTCAGCGTCACACTCAGCACATTTGTGGTTTCACATGCAGTTTCAAAGTCCTGTAAAACATTAACCCCTGTATGTGGTAACACAGTGTGGAGCTGGAGGAACACAGCAGGCCAGGCAGCATCGGAGGAGCAGGAAAGCTGTTGTTTCGGGTTGGGACCCTTTTTCATAAACGGGGGAGGGGAAGGGGGCTCTGAAATAAATAGAGAGGTGGAGGTGGTGATAGCTGGTAGGTAGGGGAGCGGATAGTGGGGGAGAGAAGACGGACAGATCAAGGAGGCAGGGATGAAGCTAGTAAAGGTGAGTGTAGGTAGGTAGTGGTGGGAATTGGTCAGTGGGGTGGGAGGAGCCGATACGTGGGAGGGAAGATGGACAGGTCAATGGGGGTGGGCGGGGGGGTGGGGGCGCTGATCTTGGGCTGAGGTCGGAGGTGGGGAGATTTTGAAGCTAGTAACGTCCATATTGAGACCATAGGGTTGTAGGCTTCCAAGGCAGAATATGAAGTGCTGCTCCTCCAGTTTCCAGGTGGCATTGTTGTGGCACTGGAGGAGGCCCAGGAGGTACATGTCATCCAGGGAGTGAGAGGGGGAGTTGAAGTGGTTCGCGACTGGGAGGTGTTGTCATTTGTCGCAAACCGAGCGTAGGTGCTCTACAAAGCAGTCTCCGAGCCTCCGCTATGTATCACCAGTGTAGAGGAGGCCACATTGGGAACAGCAGATACAATAGATCACATGAGCGGATATGCAGGTGAACATCTGTTTGATGTGGAAGGTTTTCTTGGTGCCTGGGATGGGGGTGAGGGGGGAGGTGTAAGGGCAGGTGTAGCACCTCCTGCGGTTGCAGGGAAAGGTGCCGGGGTGGTGGGGCTGGAGGGGAGTGTGGAGCGGGCAAAGGAATCGTGGAGAGAGCAGTCCCTCCGGAAAGCAGATAAGGGTGGGGAGGGAAATATATCCTTCGTAGTGGGGTCAGATTGCAGGTGGTGGAGAATGATGCACCACCTGCAATCATTCAATGCACCATTCTCTGCCACTTCCCCACTTCACTGACCAATCCCCACTACTACCTACCTACACTCACCTTTACTAGCTTCATCCCTGCCTCCTTGACCTGTCTTCTCTCCTACCCTGTCCACTCCACTATCTACCAGCTATCACCACCCCCCTTCTCTATTTACTTCAGAGCCCCCTTACCCTCCCCCATTTCTGAAGAAGGGTCCCGACCTGAAATGTCAGCTTTCCCGCTCCTCTGATGCTGCCTGGCCTGTTGTGTTCATCCAGCTCCACACTTTGTTATCTCTGACTCCAGCATCGACAGTTCTTACCATCTTTGAATGAGTTATAACCCCTGTATGTAGGCTCTCTCACTTTTCTCACTCACTGGAATTGGCCCTCGAGTTACTTTAAGCAGCAATTTGATTCCATTTGCGTTTCCTGGGTACCCAGTTAACACCAACTATTTGCATTTATATAAATCTTATCTCCCTTGCATCTTTGCAATCCTAACAGACATTGTTTTCCAGAGTTCCATTGTGGCCATCACAACTGGCAGAATTTCAACCTAAATGATACATCTGGAAGTGAAAGCTCATCTCAGCAATTGAAACCATGACACTACTATGCATGGAGCAAAAACAGAAATTGCTGGAAAAGCTCAGCAGGTCTGGCAGCATCTGTGAAGAAAATATCAGAGTTAACGTTTTGGGTCCAGTGACCCTTCCTTAGAACTGATGGTAGCTGGGAAAACTTTGGTTTATGTGCAGAAGATAGGGAGGGGGAAGGGTAGGAAATAAATGATAGGATAGAGCCTAGAGAGAGAGAACAGTTGGATAGACAAAGGAGTTGAAAACAATCTGGTTGGGAGGGTGAATAGATGTTAATGGGGGCTGTTAATGACTAACAATAGGTAGTGTGTGATGGCAGGCTATGTGACAACAAGGCCTGGTGTGTGAGGAAAGGGACTAGACATAAGAGAGTTTAGGCCCTAAAATTATTGAACTCGATATTGAGTCCGATATTGAGGGCTGAAGGGTCCCCAAGTGGAAAATGATTTATTGTTCTTCCAGCTTGCATTGGGCTTCTCTGGAGCACAGCAACAAACCAGAGACAGATGCTGGCCAGGGAACAGGGTGGTGTGTTGAAGTGGCAGGCAACTGGAAGCTCAGGGTACTTTTTGTGAGCAGAATGCAGATATTCTGTGACGCAGTCACCCAGTCTACGCTTTGTTTCCCCAATGTAGAAGACACCACATTGTGAGCAGTGAATGCAGTAGACTAGATTGTGGGAATGAGAGATAATAGGTACTGCAGATGCTGGAGAATCCGAGATAACAAGGTGTGGAGCTGGATGAACACAGCAGGCCAAGCAGCATCATAGGAGCAGGAAATCTTGACGTTTCGGGCCTAG
>JAHRHZ010000019.1:45931179-46049576 GCA_024137785.1 Ginglymostoma cirratum | reverse complement strand
TCAGAAAAGGTCTAGGCCCGAAACGTCAAGCTTTCCTGCTCCTATGATGCTGCTTGGCCTGCTGTGTTCATCCAGCTCCACACCTTGTTATTTCACACACATTCATGTTGATGCAGGCTTAACCCAAACTTCATGCAGCCTGTTAATTAGAATCATTGCCATATGAAGCTCAGCATTGAACATGCTGATCAGTAGCTGCAGAAATTAATGGGGGAGCCAAGGTTATGACAAACTAGCACCACTTATAAGCTAGCTCTGAATTAATTCATGCCAGACTGCATCTCGAAAGACAAGGTTTCTTCTGCGGTAGGGGATGGAACTTGTTCTGGAAGTGCTAAAAGCCTGCAGTAACATTCAGTAATGTTACACAGACTGGAGAGTGTGCACCCAAGGTTTTTAGATGAGGTGTTGAAAGTCTTGCTTTAGGAAGCGCACACAGGAGGAGAGAAAGACAGCCAGCTAATTATTGGGCAATCAGGGGAACAGATAGCTGTTGCAATCAAGGATTCCAGTCCAGCCTTCAGAGTCTGTCACAAAGGTAATCTGGAAGGCAATAAATTTTGGCCTTGCTAATGATGCTCACATCACATGAATGAATAAAAACAATCACAACAGCCCCTTCACTCACTCACTAACAATTTCCGTCAGCCATGATTCAAACCGTATTCACGGCCTCACCTTACTCTCACACCTAACATTTCTGCAAGGCATTCACTCACATCTTAACACTTATGCACAATGCCAGCTACAAAACTGTGGGAGGCATATTACTCAAACACAATGGTTCATGTACACTGACAAATTTTCCTCTTTTGATATTGTTTTATTTCTTAGTGAAGTCTACGACTGGCTTCTCTATTTCAGATTTATCATCTTACAACAGGACTGCACTTATCCCCAAACCAATAGCATCAATTGCCCATTTTATAAGGTTTTGAAAAGCCAAGGTGGCCATCATTGGTCATTTATTAGGATTGCCTTCAGCTTCTCAAAGCCTACATGGCACTCTGCTGAATATATCACTTTTGCCTATTTTCATAACAAATCTGTAAGAAGTACAGCTATTACTGAAGTTAGATACAAATTTCTGACAAAACCCACACATTTCCAGAAATTTTATAATTTCCTGTTTAGTTTTAGCAATGGGGAATTTGAACAGAACCCTCATTTTCGCTTTACCCTATATTGTGTCAAATTTAAGTTTTGTGAATTCACTGTTGGCAAGATTTATGACTAAGCAAGTTAAATGTAATCGCTCAAACAAATTTTCTAATTGCCTTACATGTTCTTCCCAGGTTACTGTATGTTGCCACTAACTAAAAGCTGAAAGAACTGAGTTCTGAGGAAGGGTCACGCGACCCAAAATGTTAACTCTGATTTATCTCCACAGATATGCCAGACCTGCTGAGCTTTGCCAGCAATTTCTGTTTTTGTTGTTGTATGTTGCAACATTGTGTTAAAAGATACAGTGAGGCGCTTCAGGTCCAATTTCATTCATTTGCTTTTGGAATATAACTAGAGTATTTTGAAAGCTGAAAGGCATGACTCAGCTTTGGTATAACCAATTTGGTGTCACATAGGCTGATATCTTTTTCACTCTTGATGTGAATGGTACATTTCCTTCTATTAATCAATATTAGAAAGGGAAGAGGCTGTGCCAACCCCACTGATGCCATTTTCTAACCAAGAAATTAAATATTAATCTGTTCTCATTATTGCATTTACTTTTTTGTAATTGACCCAGAATAAAGTCGACCCATCAAGTTTAGGAGCTTACATTCAGCTAACATGAAGCGTCACTGAACTCAAAAAACTAACTTTGTATTTCTCTCCACAGATGTTACCAGACCCGCTGAGTTTCTCCAGCAGCTTTTTTTTGTTAGGAACTAATGTCACTGGTGAACTTCAACTTCTTTAAGTAAGTTCAATCCAACATGTGTTGAATCTTTGTTTCCACTTGACCTTGTTTTCCTAATTTAACTGTTAACAATGTTGTTTTATTGCCGCTAAATTTCCTTAGATGGTAGACTTTAACTGTTTCATACCGAAATTGCTAATTATGTCCTGAAAAATTCGACGCATGAAGTTAGAACATTGATCTGGTTGCATTTTAATTGCTAACTGATACTATGTAAAAACCTGAGTTACCTTTTCCATCATTATCTTAGTTGTACTTGTCCTCAAAAAAAGCTTCTGGAAATTGGATTGTCATATCCACACCTATAAGGAAATAATGATTCTTCACATCTACTAACACTCAGTGAATAGTTCACTGATGTGGGTATTGAAAGGTGCCAATTTAATTATAAGAGATTTTCCTACGACCTGACATGTATGCTCTATTATAAAGAACTGCATTAAATCCTTATGAAGTCTTGACCAGGTGAAATACCTGTTTATTGATGTTTGAGCTTTCTGTATTCCAAAAAGTTCTGTCTTAGGAATTTTATGTACTACTCCTAGTATCTCCTTAAAATACTTGGGCAGTACCACTATCTGGATTATCAACTGTGCATTTCTCATTTTCAGGTCTGTAAGAGGGTATCCACTGCCTCACTAGCACTCTCTATTTAACATAAAGCACTCCAGATCTCCTTCAGCCTCAATTTCATTATGAATTGCATCTATGAATTTGCTTAACTCTGGATCTGCTTTCTAAACCTCAATAAATTGAGACATGCTGAATACATATTTTGAATCATCACCATCCTTAAAGAATGTGTTGGCTATTACAATATCAGCTTGTGATATTACTTTGACCTCTGGTGATGGATCTCATATAGCCACACTACAGATCATAGAATCCCTACAGTGTGGAAACAGGTCATTCGGCCCAACAAGTCCACACCGCCCCTCCGAAGAGCATCCCACCCCAACTTACTCCCCTACCCCTGCATTTCCCCATGTCTAAACAACCCAACCTAAACGTCCCTGGAGACTTTGGGACAGTTTAGCGTGGCCAATCCACCTAGCCTGTACATCTTTGGACTGTGGGAGGAAACCAGAGTACCCGGAGGAAACCTACACAGACTCGGGGAGAAAGAGGAAACTCCACACAGACAGTCACTAGAGGGTGGAATCAGACCTGGATCCCTGGTGCTGTGAGGCAGCAGTGCTAACCACTGAGCCACCATGCATCCCATTGGTCAATTATCTGGAACTTGTTCTAGTAACTAATCCATTTCCTTGACTTCATGCAGACCCTCTGTGATGACAGATAAAGCCATCTCTTTCACTCCTGCCAAATCGCAACCTACATTAGGTCAACCCCATTTATGGGTATTTTCTGAACATCTCCGACTGTCACTCGTTCTAAATGTGCTTCATTCAAAGGAGGGGGAGAAAATCTCAACTAATTTTGTTGATTTACTCTCCGTGTATTCTTTTGAGGAAAAACAGGCCCTCTCCAGCAGAAGAGTTTGTTTGGGTCTTGTGTATAGGTTTAGCTGAATCATTTGAAGAGAAAGGGGTTATCTTTCCTGTTGACAAGAGCCATTTATATCTCTCATCTACCTTATTGACCTCTCCTACACTCTTAGGAGTGATTGCATAGGCATAACTAATGCTGCAGTTTGATCTGTGGTATTTTCCTTGTGAGTGCCTTTTCTGTCCTCACTCATACAATCTCCAATAAATCCATGGGTTTTCCAGAGAACTTCCAGCATTAGAAATGAAGGCATTTCACTTTATTACAATAGAAATACCTAATGCCTTTGGTTTTTACCTCCTCCTTCAGCACCTTCCTTTCTGCTCTGAGGAATAGATCTTGAGGCATGCCCAGCAGTTCTTTCTTCACCTTGCCCCATTTATGTTCCATTCACCGTCTCAACCTCTATCCTTGAGTTTATAAAGAAGACAGCAAAACAGCTCAATTTCATGCATCAGCTCATAGACATCAGCCATTTCTGATGTTTGTCTAGCAGTTGCAATATTCTGGTTTCCAATACATGCTTTAACTACAAAATATAGTGTGAATTTTTATATTCTCAAAAGGGTGTTGTGATGATGTCAAGGAGAGGATATGGCTGCGAAGGGGGGAGAGGGTGCGGCTGTGAAGAGAAACGGAATTAAATATTTATTATAGTTGATAGAAATTCCCATAGTAAAAAGTAACATTTGATGCAGAACAACATGTTGAGTACAAAACCAAAACAACACTAAAGCTGAAGCTAAGGAAGCTCAAAGAGAGGGAGGCAGATATCGTGTTGTTATGGAAAGAAGATTCTGCGTCAGCACAAAAATTGTGTCCCTAAAATGTAGAAAGTTATGTTTCTAGAAATACAGGCCATTTTAAAACAGCCCATTCTGTTAAAAAAAATTCAACATCAAAACAGAAGGAAAAATCCGTAAGAGAAGACAGCAGAATCTGAACTATTAATGGGCCAACAGGCAGTGAAATCACATTTCTGGGGTAAATGAAAGAGGAAATATTGTTTAAAATAAAGGGAATATTGAGACACTGATAGAGAAGTAGGTGGATGCCAAACAAATCTTACATTTGACCCTTTGGCAGTCCTCTCAGATACAGTTGCATAGCTGAAAATCAAGAAACACTGCATTCACCCCTAATTTGATTCCAGGGACCAAGACATATCCAATTGAAAGTAAAGGTCAGCTGAAGGGGAAGTATAAAGATTCAGCAAACTTTGAGGCATGATAGGTAAATCACAGTGAAGAATGTTCTTCTCAGGCATGATTCTGAAACTTATTAAGTTTGATGAAGTTGACTGCAATGAATAAAGAGGTGGCTGCAGATTTGAATTCCCATAGTTGTTCAGTGGTCTGGGGAAGCTAAAGACAGAATACTCTACAGTGCTGGGAGCAGATTCCAAGCCAATTTAGCCACTCACACTTAGAAAAGTTTCACGTCCGCTTTCAAAACAAAAAGTGGAACATGAAATTGAGGCAATGCTTCTCCAAGGAATGATTTCAACAGTGACCAAGCTGCTGTATTGATGTTCTGGAATATGGTGCCAGTTTCATCAATCAAATGGCTCATTTAAAAATTCCTTAAAAATTTGAATAAAGCTGTAAAGTGCGAAATCCAATCAATGGCACCAGTGGACAAAAACTTGGCAAAGGTACCATTCAGAACCATTTTTACCAAATGTTAAAGAAGAATCAAAACTCTTAATGACATTCATTACATCATTTGCTTGGCACTGCTTATATATATCATCCATGCTGTATATCTCAATGACTCTATCACTTCTGTACCACACCATAATGTCTAACATCTTGGAAGGTTTAGAAAACATCATCTGCTAACATGGGTAACATTTTAATTCATGGTTTGATTAAAATAGAGCATGATGAGAAAGCAAGAACAGGTTGAAAGCTTTCAGCATGTGGGGCCAACATTAAATGAATAATGTGATTTCTGTACTGTCTAGCTACACTGATCAAACACGAAACATGAAAGAAGACCCATAATATACAGGGTTATTAAAGAAACACATTAGCCAAGAATATTATGAATTGCAGAGGTTTAAGGAAATGGTCAACCATATCAACAAACTTTGCCACATCTCTCAGAGATTAACAAACCATTAAGACAACATTTCTGCTAGGATGTGGCATGGTGTTGGAATGAAAAGTAGCAACCATCTTTTAAAAAAAGTATGTATAAAAACATCTAGGTGGCATGGTAGCTCAGTGGTTAGCAATGCTGCCTCTCAGTGTCTAGGACCTAGGTTCAGTTCCACCCTCAGGCGACTGTCTGTGTGGAGTTTGCACATTCTCCCCGCGTCTGCATAAGTTTTTCTCTGGGTGCTCTGGTTTCCTCCCACAGTTCAAAGATGTGCAGGTTAGAAGAATTGGCCATGCTAAATTGCCCCATTGTTTCCAGGCAAGTGTAGGTTAGGTGGATTAGCCATGGTAAAAGCAGGTTGGTGTGGGCTCAATCGGCTGAACGGCCTGCTGTACTGTAGGGATTCTATGATTCTAAGTGCTGCTCTCATCAGGAATTCTAGCTCATTATGATCTTGAACTACCAAGCACAGTAGTGACAGATGACAGATTGCAAACGGAGAATAGCTCATAATGCATCCACATCGTGAACAGAAGCCGAACAAAGATATGCACTGATCAAAAACTGAGCTTTTGCAGATGCTTGGGCATGGATTCATTTTTTGACTGCATTCTAAAATTGCAATTTAAAGTAGAAACAGACCACAGCTGAGCACCAATGAAATTGCAATAGCACCACCAAGCATGAAAAGATTCAGATTAAGAATAATGAGATACAATGTTACAATAGAATTTGTTTCAGGAAAGTATCAATCCGCACCAGATCCATTGTCAAGAATACTAATCAATCACCCAGAGCTGGGAGACGAGAACTTTGTTGGAGAATTAGAGCCATTCACATGCTTGACTGCTAGCTACTTGCTTGTACCACCAAGCAAATTACAGAAAATCATGCAAGCATGAAAAAAATGACATTTTCATCGGC
This sequence comes from Ginglymostoma cirratum, assembly GCA_024137785.1. Classification (NCBI taxonomy): domain Eukaryota; kingdom Metazoa; phylum Chordata; class Chondrichthyes; order Orectolobiformes; family Ginglymostomatidae; genus Ginglymostoma; species Ginglymostoma cirratum. Next base: position 46,043,122 of record JAHRHZ010000019.1, on the reverse strand, counting down.
TAGAGAAAGGAAGAAGAAGATTGGTGAGAAGAAAACCATTAGCAGGATTGGGTAAGTATCCAGACATCCAGGCAGAGGGCATGACCAAACAGCTGCCAATCTGTGATGTCTTCAAGCAATGATTCTCTGAGTACAAAACAATCTTGGAAAGCATAGGTACTCAACATCTTCTGAGGGAACTTCAAACAAAATGAGGGAAATTGCTGAAACAATTCTCATTTCTCTTCACAGATGCTGCCAGACGTACTGAGATTTTCCAGCATTTTCTGTTTTTGTTTCAGATTCCAGCATCTGCAGTTCTTTTGGGTTTTTTTGTCTAAACTTTGGGAAGTGATATAGGAGTATGTTAGTAGTCTGAGAAGACTATGGCACAGTGACTCAATGGTCAGCACTGCTGCCTCACAGCGCCAGGGACCCGGGTTCAATTCTAGCCTTGGGTTGTGTGGAGTTTGCACATTCTCCCCATGTCTGCATGGGCTTCTGCCGGGTCTTCCAGTTTCCTCCACAGTCCAAAGATATGCAGGTTAGGTGCATTGGCCATGCTAAATTGCCCATAGTGTCCAGAGATGTGTAGGTTATGTGAGTTAGCCATGGGAAATGCAGGGTTAGGGGGATAGCATAGGGGTTGAGTATGGGTGGCAGTCTGGTCCAAACATGGACAAAAGAGCTGAATTTCAGACATGAGTTGAGAGTGAAAGCCATAGACTTCAAGGCTGCATTCGACTGAGTGTCGCATCAAGGAGCCCTGGCAAAACTGGATTCAATGGGTATCGGGGACAAATTCTCTGGTGGTTGGAGTCATAGCTGACACATAGGAAGATGGTCGTGGTTGTTGAAGGTCAGTCATCTCAGCCCCAGGGCATCACTGCAGGAGTTCCTCAGGTTAGTGTCCTAGGTCCAATCATCTTCAGCTGCTTCATCAATGACCTTCCCTCCATCATAAGGTCAGAAGTGGGGATGCTCGCTAAAGATCGCACAATGTGCAGCACCATTCGCAACTTGTCAGACACTGAAGCAGTCCATGTTCAAATGCAACAAGATCTGGACAATATCAAGGCTTGGGTTGACAAGTGGCAAGTAACATTTGCGCCACACAAATGTCAGGCTATGACTATCATCAATAAGGGACAATCTAACCACCACTCCTTGGCATTCAATTGTGTTACCACCATTGAATCCCCACTATCAACATCCTGGGGGTTCTCATTGACCAGAAACTCAACTGGACTCACCACATAAACATAGTGGCTACAAGAGCAGGTCAGAAGCTAGGAATATTGTGGTGAGTAACACCTCCTGACTCCTCAGATCCTGTTCCCCATCTATAAGACACAAGTCAGGTGTGTGATGGAATACTCCCCACTTGCCTGGATGAGTGCAGCCCCAACAACACTCAAGAAGCTTGACAGCATCCAGGACAAATCAGCCTGCTTGATTGGCACTATATCTACAAGCATCAACTCCCTCCACCACCGAAGCTCATTAGCAGCAGTGTGTACTATCTACAAGATGCACTGCAGAAATTCACCAAAGATCCTCAGATAGCATCTTCCGAATCCATGATCATTTCCATCTAGAAAGACAAGGGCAGTAGATATACCAGTTCCCCTCCAAGCCACTCGCCATCCTGACTTGAAAATATATTACTGTTCCATCACTGGCACTGGGTCAAAATCCTGGAATTCCCTCCCTCAATAGCATTGTGGGTCAACCCACAGCAGGTGGGCTGCACCGGTTCAAGAAGGCAGCTCACCACCACCTTCTCAAGGGCAATTAGGGATGGGCAATAAATTCTGGCCAGCCAGCAATGCCCACATCCCACAATAATAAAAAAAATCTTCGTAGAGTCAGTGTGGACGTGTTGGGCCAAATGACCTGTTTCCACACTGTAGGGATTTTATGAAAAAGATAATGACTTAGAGGAAGATGTAGAGAAAAGGATGAATGCATGACTATGTAATAAGAAAGCTATGTCAGAAGTGAAGAAGTAGGTCACAAAATGACAGAGAGAGATCTGATTGATAGTACTAGAGGCGGTACAGAGGATATTCACCAGGATGTTGCCTGGGATGGAGAAATTGAGCTATAAGGAGAGATTAGCTAAAGTAGGATTGTTTCCTTTAGAGCAGAAAAGACTGACGGGGTCATGAGTGAGATGTAGGAGATTATCAGCGGTAGGGAGAGGGGTGAAAATAGGGCAGCTGATCCCCTTGGTTGAGGGTCAATCACTAGAGGGCACAGTTTTAGGGTAAGGGGCAGGAAATTTAGAAGGGATTCAGGAAAAGCCTTTTTCACTCTGTGGGTGGTGGGAATCTGGAATGCTGTACTTGGGAAGTTACTGAATGTGTACTTTAAATATTAGGGCATTTAAGGATATGGGACAAGCGCAGGAAACTGGGTATAGCACACGTTTAGTAGTAGTTATAATGGTGCTGGCTGGAAAAGCCGAAGGACCTTTTCTGCACTGAATGAATCCACAAATCCACGAGTGAGGAGCAACAATCTGGTTCCTGTGTGTACATAGTCATTAGCATGTGGATGAGCAATTACACTGAAAAGTCCTTATACTCCAGCAAGCTTTAGTATGGGATGCACTTTACTTACTGCAAGAAGTACAGAACAACAGAGTTCCCAGTTTCACAAATGCCTGTCTTCAACAAATTTGATCCACTTCACACGATGTCAAAAAATGGCTGAAGGAACTGGCTTTAGCAAATGCTATTAGGATCAGAAGGATATTATTAAGCTAGTGAATGTTCAGAAGAGATTTGCCAGGATATTGCTGTGCATGGAAGGTTTGAAATATGAAGAAAGGCTGGATAGGCTGGGACATTTTTCGCTGGAGTATAGGAGGTTAAGAGGTGATCTTATAGAGGTTTATAAAATTAAGAGGGTATAGACAGGATTAACGGTAGGTACCTTTTCCCTGGGATGGGGGTTTTCAAGACTGGGGCTATATTTTTAAGGTGAGAGGCGAGAAATTCAAAAAAGACATGAGGGGCCAATTATTTGGCTGGTTTGCTTCCTCAGGAATGAACTTCCTGAGGAAGTGGTGGATGTGGGCTCATTTATAACCTTTAAAAGACACTTAGGTAAGTACTTGAAAGGAAAGGTTTGGAGGGATATGGGACAGGAACAGGCAGATGGGACTAATTTAGTTTGGGATTATGTTTGGCATGGACAGGTTGGACTGAAGGGTTTGTTTCCATGCTGTATGACTCTATGACTATTATTATTCCAGCAACTGTACTGAATATTTATGCTCAAGAACGAGCACCTTAGCCAGGCTGTTCCTGTGCAGCTGTAATACTGGCATCTACCCAGGAATATGGAAATGTACACAGGTATCTCCTGTGCACACAAAGCAGGGCAAATCCAACAAAATCAATTACAGCTCTACTGTTGACTCAGAATCAACAGCAAGTGATTGAAGATGCCATTGACAGTCCTATTATTGCGAAGTTACTTGGCAAAAGCCTTCTCATTGACACTCAGTTTGGATTCTGCCAGGACCATTCAGCTCCTGACTTCGTTGGTACAGCTTTGGTCCAAGCATGGACTGAATGGACTCTAAGGGTGAGGTAAGAGTGACTGTCATTGAAATCAAGGTGACAATTGACTGCTTGTGGCATCAAGGAGCCCTATCAAAGCTGAAGGTATTTGGGAACCTGGGTGAAAGCTCTTCATGCTTGGAGGCATAGCTATCACAAAAGGAGATGGTTTTGGTCATTGAAAGCCAATTACCTTTGCCCCAGGGCACTTCTACAGGAGTTCCTCAGGTTAGTAACCTAATCCCACCTTCAACTTTCAAATGCCTGATCAATGAGCTTCCCTTCAACATAAGGTCAGAAGTGGAGATGCTTGATTATGATTGAACAATGTTCAGTACCATTTGCAACTCCTCAGTCATGTCCATATGCAGCAAGACCTGGACAACATTCAATAAAAACCGAAGGAACTGCAGATGCTGTAAACCAGGAACAAAAACAGAAGTTGCTGGAACTCAGAACTGTTCTGAGGAAGGGTCACTGGACCTGAAGCATTAACTTCGATTTTTTTTCTTCACAGATGCTGCTAGACCTGCTGAGCATTTCCAGCAACTTCTGTTTTTATTCCTGGACAACATTTACTTGTTCTCTGATATGTAGCAATAACGTTAACACCATACGAGCACCAAGCAATGAAAATCTCCAACAAGAGAGCATCTGGAAATTTCCCCTTAACACCCAAGGGCATTATCATCACTGGACCCCTGTCACTATCAACATCCTAGATATTACCATTGACCAGGTAGTAATCATAACTGGACTTCCATGACTATGAAAGCAGGTTAGAGGCTAGGAATTCTGCAGCAAGTTACTCACCTCCTGACTCCCCAAAGCCTGTCCATCAATTACAAAGTATGAATTGAGGTGTGATGGAATACTCTCCACTTGCCCAACTGTGTGCATCTCCAACAACAATCAATAAGCTCAACACCATCCAGGCAAAAGCAGCTTGACGAGCGCCACATCCACTACCTGAAACATTCACTCCCCCTGCCACTAATGTGCCCTGACTGCACTGTACCATTTAAAAGAAGCAAATCACTGAGTGCTTTGATGACACGTTCCAAATGCCCCAACTCTACCACCAGAAGGGAAAGAATAACAGATCGTTGGGGTACCAGTACCTGCGAGTAATTCATCAACTCACACAGCATCCTGAATAGAAACTATATTGCTGTTTCTTCATCTTTGCAGGGTCACCTTCTTAGGTACACATATACTCCTTACCCCCATCGTCTGCAGCTCACTAACACCAGTTCAAGAACAAATGGAGATAGATATTAATATTAAGCATTGATCATGTCAATAGTATCTAATGAGACAATTAGGAAGCTTTGACTACAACCTGTCCCCTATGCCTTTATGTTTTCAAATACCTACAATCTGCCGCCTGAAAAGCCTATGCTTCAGACAATGATTGGTCTACAGCTAAGCTCCAAAAAGCCTTCCTTTCCAGAGAGCAGGATTACATATGCTGCAGACATTTAGATGAGGATTTCACTAGTGAGCTTATAGAAAAGTGCTGTTGGGCAGACAAAATAAAATATTCTTGATATTTTGTAAGACCTACCAGAAAGTCCAATGTCACACCCAAGGAGTAGGAATCAGTTAGAGTGCTACAATGGTTCCCACATGGAGAACTTGAAGCCCCTGCTTCAAGTGGTGTTCAATTTATTACAGACCGGATCAAATCCCTCAAAATATTCAGGAGATAGTCTAGATCCTGAGATAGTGGGAACTGCTGATGCTGGAGAATCTGAGATAACAAGGTGTACAGCTGAATGAACACAGCAGGCCAAGCAGCATCAGAGGAGCAGGAAAGCTGATGTTTCAGGTCTGGACCCTTCTTCAGGAAAAAAAAAGTTTTACGGAAAAAGTCTTTTTTTTCTGAGGAAGGGTCCAGACCCGAAATGTTAGCTTTCCTGCTCCTCTGATGCTGCTTGGCCTGCTGTGTTCATCCAGCTCGACACCTTTTTATCTCATAGTCTAGATCCTAACTTTTTTTCTTATTTTAAAGATAAATGTAAGGTTGTTGCATTCTAGATGCAATTCGATTGATCAAACTACTCAACATTAAGCAAAACACAATTTATTCATACACTATAGTTAAAATATGCAAAAGAAAAAAAAAGCATTGACTGAGCTGTAACTGTCAAAATGTTTCCAAAACTAATAGATACAGTAGCTATTGCTAAGTAACTGTTTTAATATAATGACATCCCATAAACACATGCCTGGCAAAAGGCAAATACAGAAGAACAGATTGTTTCACAGCAACTCCAGCAGCAGGAATGGAATCCCCAGCTTTTAGCTGTAACCAAGAGAGGGAAAAAAAAACCTCAAGACAGAATTCTGAAAGAGTGTATTAGAGAGAGATGTACTGCAGCTTCTAAATGCTGCTGAGACTCCAGCAACAACTGCTGAAAGCTAAAACTAAAAATCCTGGTTCTGTGAGAGTTCGACCACACCCATTCAGGCTGCTTCTATTGTTCCAACTTTAAGAAAGACCCAAGTCCTCACAAGCTGTTTACTTTATGAGTTTCCGGTAGACTGCTCATTACCTCTCTTCAAAATAACCAGGATAAGATATACCTCTTAAATCCATAGTATTGTCACAAATTCCATACAAGTGTTTGTGAATCCAAACATATCACAACTTAGATTGTATTTTACGCAGAAGTCACCCAGTTTGTCAATTGGAGTATAGACTGTGGCCATGAAGTCTCGGTTTATTGCTGTGCAGGCCCAGGATGTTGTTATCATAGCTTGGTTCAAAGGGTCATTAAGAGTGTCACAGCAATCACACAATCTGGGAGCTAATAGACGACTAGGATTATTGAGATGAGGTCCAAGAGGAGTGGCACTAGCTCCATGGAACCTGAACATGTAACCAGGCCCAGGAATCTGTCAGTCAGACAGGAAGGAGATCCACAAGAGTAATGAATTCAGTTTTGCAGGAGTTACTAGATATTTATTAATTAAAGTTAACATTTTGTGGTGGTTTTTATTTCAGGGATTTGGCCAAGTGGATGTTACATTGGCTATAACTGAGTGTTGCTTGGACAGTGGATTGGAGATATTGTGGGGAACCTGTCTGTGTCCAGCTGGATCTGCCAGCTATCTCCTACTCCTTCTGCTCCTCCTTTTCTTCTTCCTCCTCCTTCTCTCCTGTGATTGTCTCTAATGATTGTGGACAACATAGCATATTAAAACAAAAGCTGAAGCATCCACTCTGGCAAGTACTAGAATTTTTCCAGATCAGTCAAGGTAGTGAAACCTCTGCTTCAGCAACCCTATCATCTGGTTGATAATGTCTTGTAAGGTAGCACTGTTCATTACATGGGTTAAGGAGTGGCTTCATCAGCCAGATGCAGGATACATAGTCTTTGACATTGAACAGCTTTTGTTTAATGTAGTAGCTGAGATTGCTGGAACATGTGGTGTGTTACAGGATGGAGACCTCAGAACTGCTAATGAGACAGCAGTAATCCACCAGCTTGATAAACTGGCCTGTGGCTGCACACTAACTGCACATTAAGTAAATTGTAAACTTTCTGGTTAGGATACATGTCAGAACTGAGATGCCATGATTGCAATGTTATTGTTTTCAGTAAGACTCAGGGCAGCTCACTAGCTTTGCAAAGCCACAGGTATGATTTGTTCAAAGGAAAAACTATAAACTTAAGATCTCCCAGATGCAGCAATGTACTTCTAGCTGTGAGATTTAGTTATATCACTTCTTACCGCTTGGACAGATCCTGCATGCTGAGGTTGAGGACCATAGTCACCCTCATGGCATTGTTACCTGTGTTCTTGTACTGATCGAGGGCTGCAGATCTGATTGCAAGAGATGATCGAGTTAAATGAGAATCTCCTTGGTCAATCATAGATACTGAACAAACTAATCTTGTTTCCATGGATATGACAAATTCTCTCGAAATAGCCTAGGTGAATCTTTGAGATGAGATCCCTTCTCCCCTTTCTGCTCCTCTTGCTTTGAGCAACTTCATTTCATTTTTCACTGCTTCTGCACCATCTTCTGTCATTCTGCTTCCCAAGGAAGTCTGTTAATACAGCAGCCAGAACAGATAGCATGAAGAGTGCCTAGAACATCTGCACTAGAAACCAATGCTTTCCTTCTCCCATGCATTTTGTGCCAGATTTAAGCATCTCCTCCAAACACAGTACACTTCGATAAACTCATGCAGTCAATAGAAACAAATAAGCAATTAATTTCAAATTAGTGAATGTATACCGCCCTTAAATAATGCTGGTGGGGAGGTCCTTATTGCTGCTGAATACAATAGGGTAGTAACTTCAGTACAGAATTGCAAACTGGTAATGCTGGCATCAAATCAGCGTTAGTTGCTGACTAGTGTCATGATCAGCCTGCTATGTATTCTTCTGGTGCCCGCATATAATGTCTATATTTACATCCTTACCAGGATGGTGTTCAGTGCAGGCTATGCTAGAAGTGGGCGGAAACAGCACAGATGCCATTTTGCCTCTAAACTGACACCCACACTGCCGAAACTATCAGCACTGGAACCGAATTTTACAGGATATTTGCACTAAATGTAATTGTATACTGTCATTTAAAACATGCAACAGCATTTATTGCTTGAATTTGTAACTTTCTTCAGCCTTGAAAGCATTTCTCTGCATTTTTACACTTTGCACGTATCCAAATGAAACATAATTCCATCCACATTGTCTATGTCTCCGCCACCCTGCTACACTGGAGTAACTGATGGCTAAGAATATAAATAGTTGCTGTTTTTACATTGTTTTGTCAATTTAGTGATGACAGATAGGTATTGGTAGCACAGGCAAGCTCAAATTGCTGGAAGACATGCATCCCTCTGGAATCAGAGATGTCACAATAGTTTCATCAATTCATCTGATAAACTGGATTTTGAAGATTTAAGTGGACCACAAATATGCAACTTGACATTTGATGAAATAAAGAATATATGGAGTACAAACTTTGCATGACATTTTATCCAGTAAGAACAAGAGAAAGAAAGGTTTGTGTTCTTATCAGAGATAAAAGGTACTGCAGATGCTGGAGAATCCGAGATAACAAGCGTGGGGCTGGATGAACACAGCAGGTCAAGCAGCATCATAGGAGCAGGAAAACTTGATGTTTCGGGCCTAGACCCTTCCTCAGAAGGGTCTATGTGTTCTTATCTTGGCTTTTGTCAATTCAAATTGTCCCATAACCAAGTTAAGTGCCATTCAAGTGTAGTCGCTGCTATAAATGTTGCTGATGGTGGACATCTTTGAGCCAATTTAATTCCCAATTAGATGCAATCGTATGTTTGCAGTTCATTGTGTATGTATTTCTAATCAACCTGGTAGGGGCACTGCAGAAGGTGGAGTTCTTTAACTCCAATTGTGATTTAGCCCTCGTCATCTCTGATAGACTGCATTGACCTTGTTGAACATTGTCCATAAATTGATTAATTGGAAACCTGAGTTATTTAGTGCTGGTGAATAATAGATGAAAAGTATCAAGGGTAATTTGGTGCTGAGAATAAAGCTGTTTAATCAACTATTCAGGCAAACGTGTCTGGAGAAGGTGAGACATGAATCAGAACCAGACTAGGAATGCTATTACTGTGCCCAAGCGCTCTTTAGTTTTCTTTCTGTATTGAATCTGCTCAAGGTCATTTCAATTAAGTTCATTAAAGCTATTGTGGTGCATTGGTAGTGTCCCTACCTCTCATCCAGGAGGCCTGAGTTAAGTCCCAACTGCTCCAGAAATGTATAATAAAATCTCTGAACAGGTGGATGAGAAAATTGAGATTATTGATAAGTAGCATCTGCAAGCAGACTGGGCTGGGTTAACCCATGCTCGCAATTCAAAGGTGAGCATGCTAACCCATTGTTGAATTTCTTCTTGTCATGTAGTGGTAGTGTTCCTTACTTCTGAAACAAGGAGGCCTGAGTTCAAATCCCACCCTCTCCAGAGGTATGTAGTGGAATTGCAGAATGGGGTGATGAGAAAAGACCCAGAAGTTCTCCGCTGCCTTTTGTTTATTTCATTGTGTGCAGTAGTACCAAATATCTTGGTTTATTTGGTTTATTTATATCATATGTATCTCACACTTTATTGACATAGTTTCTCAAGCAATATAAATTGGTTTATCTCAAGAAAATAAAATGCATCTGGGACACATAGTTCTATCAACAATCCAAAATAACAAAATTACATAGGATTTACAGCACAGTGTAATGGTGTCTGTTAGGCTGGAATAATTTAATACAGTTTTGGAGAGAAGAACCAATATGTAAGCTCAACTAGCAATAGACCATATTCAGGATTGCAGCCACGTTCATCTGAGAGGTGATTGTGGGCTGCCCTGATCCTGACCATTGTTCTTGGGCCGAACTTCTGTCCCGGAACTTCCACTTTACTGGAGAAGGAAGAGAACTCAACATCCAAGGATCACTGTAGGCCAACCTGGGAACTGTGAAATAAAAGTAAAGGCCACATGTCCACGTGATCCTGAGTGCATGGTGTGACCAGGTTCAGGGGAAGAAGGAACTGCCAGAGTTGGTAAAGCAGATTAAGGAGATTGAATTCTGGAACAGAGCAGACACATATTTGGCTGTAGAATTACAATGAATAAGCAAGTGTTAGATGGGAGATGGTGTCTAACTTGTAGTAACAAATGAGCTGTAATGTTCTGGAAGTTTAGAGCTTTGAAGGACTTTATAACTGGAATCAATACTGTGTAAGCTTTCTACATAGTAAATCTGTGAGATCTACCTTGTTGTATCTGTTACTTGAAAAGGGTGGCGTGGTGGGTCAGTGGTTAGCACTGCTGCCTCATAGTGCCAGAGACCTGAGTTCAATTCCATCTTTGGGCAACTGTCTGTGAGGAGTTTGCATGTTCTTTCTGTGTCTGCATAGGTTTCTGCCAGGTACTCCAGTTGGCTCCCTTGGTCCAAAGATCTGTAGATAAGATTGATTGGTCATGCTAAAATGCCCTGTGTGTTCAGGGATGGCAGGCTAGGTGTATTAGCCATGGTAAATGCAGGGATTACCGGGATAGGGTGGGGTGGTCTTCGGAGGGTTGGCGCAGATTCAATGGGCTAAATGAAACCTTTCCACCTTGTAGGGATTCTGTAATTCTAAATGTACTTCATGGTTTATATTATCCACATTAGCCCATTAACACATAGTAAATTTCTATTAATTTCAGCTTGATTATTAAAGCAAAGTCATAAAAAATGTCAAATCTTGTCCAGTGTTATTCATTGGGGTCACTTGGTAAATCTGGTTATTTTATTTTGCTGTTCTTCACAAGGAGCAAAACATCCAAAAGAATACATCTTACCCATGCTAGCAGTCCACTTGAAACTTATCAACCGTTCCTCATCTGAAGATATCATTGGAAGCCTCTATTCCTTTCTCCCTTATATATCCATTCATAGGACAACAAAGTGTGCAGCAATCGATTGATCATGTCTTTACTCCAAGATTTGTTACTCCCCACTGAACTACATGGCTGCTCATGTGCATGCAGCCTTTCCAAAGATCTGCAAATGGAGATCGACATGCCAAAACTGTCTGCAGCATAGCCCTCCAGTTCCAGAAGTTGCTACCACACCTGGACCCCAGAGGTCCACACTGACAAAAAAAACACAAGATAAATGGAATGCTGACAGTGTTGTATAATATAATGAACCTGAAGGAATTAGTGGTCATGTTGCATTAAATTTAACTCAAATTGATGGTTTCACACAATCTTCGGTGGAGACAGTTGAGATCTGTAACAGTTCCTGAGAGGATCAAATGTGTTCTGCATAACTCCTGCTGGCCTAAGTAACTCTGTCTAGCAAGTTTATGTAGTTTTTTTTCTGCTCTGTCATGCAATAAACTACCTTGTTATCTTAGACATATTCCTCTTCTGTTTAAATTCACCAAAGATCTATCCTCCAGCACTGTTAATCAGACAGGGCTCTAAATTCAGCACAATGAAAGGAGGGTTTCTGGCAGCAAAAAATCCAAACCAGAAAACAATATAGTTAGTGGCAATTGGAAAGGATACAAGGGGATACCTGGGCATGATCAGGTATGCAGCCAGGGCTCAAGCAGCAGTGTGATAGCCAAAGATTCCAACAAGATTGGAGTTCATATAAATCACTATGAAATATGGGAAGAAGGGTCACTGAACCTGAAACATTGGCTTTGATTTCTCTCCACAGATGCTGCCAGACCTGTTGAGCTTTTCCAGAAATTTCTCTCTTTGTTTTTGACTTCAAACTTTCTGCAGCTTTTTTCCATTTAAATAATAATCAGCTCCTTCGTTCTTACTGCCAAAGTGCATGACCTCACATTTTCCCATGTTATAGTTCCTCTGCCAACTTGTGACAACTCACCTAACCTGCCTTTGCAGACTCTGTGTCATTCTCACTGCTTGTCTTCCTATTTTTGTGTCATCTGCAAACTTGGCAATTGTACATTCATTTCTTTCATCCAAGCCATTTGTGCATATTGTAAATAATTGTGGCCCAGGCACTAATCCCTGTGGCACTCCATTAGGTATGGATTTCCATCTGGAGAATGCTCCCCTGATCCTAACTGCCTGACTTCTATTAATTAGCCAATCCTCCATCCATGCTGATACATTATTTCCAACGCCATGGGTTCTTAAATAGTCTCATGTGCAGTACCTTATCAAATGCACTTCCCAGAGACTTTCTCCATACTTGGCATAGTTTATAAAGAAATAGTTAATTCTTCTGCTAGACTGATTGCACAGACAAAATCTACATCCACAATATCTATGAAGCTTCTCAACTTAAGAAACCTACCACAGCACATCAACACATGCTCTTCTCACAATTCTCACATGCATTAATAAAGTGTTCTTAAGGTCAAGTAGACTTGAATCTGTTCTTTCAATAATTAATGGTTAGTATTATCCATCATATTAATACAATGTCAATAAATTAAAGAAAATATGTCATTATCATGGTATGACAATACATTATTGACAGATTATACAACGATGATGGAATTCTCATGTCTGAAACTGATATAGGTTTACAATATATCATTTTTATTCACATTGATCTCACAATAACACAGTAAGTTCAGGCAGAGCAACTGACCTGTCAGCTCGTTCCCCTGGTTGACTAAATCTATAAATTTACAAAGGAGAAGCATTCAAACTCAACTGACATTTAATTATCGATGCAAAATCAATTTAGCAACCTGGAAAACACAATGCAGATCTTTTAAAATCATATTACCCAATGTTTTCAGTTGCATTTATAACTGCTAAAAATAAGCATCTTTGTTATATTACCTGCTGCCCTTCACAAAAGTACACCAAAACATATGTTGTATAATTGTAACAGAGGTATAAACAGGTTTGAAAAGAAATATATTATAACGCCAGCGTAAATCGTCAATGTAATATCAAACCATAATTAGCACATAGAAGCCTGGATCAATGTTATGTTAATCTAACTACATACTCATTTAAGATGTTAACATTGACATTCAGATAACACTGATCAGAGAAGATATGTTAGAAAATGAACATCACTTCTAGTCACGTATAGATATTCCAGCATCAGACCACCTTTACAAATAAAGAAAATCTATGCCATGACTAGATTAAAATCTGAAATCTAAAATCACATATTGATAAACAATTTCAATATTTCATCATTAAATTGATGAATTTTTCTTGAGTTATTAAAGTTATTTTTAATTTTAATATATTCTAATTTTTCAATAGAAATATTAATCAGCAGAGATATTTGTAGTAATGATAATCACAATGTTCCCATTTCTGAGCCAGATGCTTCAAGCTTGAGTCCAACAACAAGACTTGTTGGCCACAGGAGGTACAATCATAATATGACAAAAGAGGTTGATTATCAGCTTGTAGAGCCTGCAAATACATCTGATGGCAGACAATGGCAAATAGCTGCAGCCAAATCCACCAGAAAACCCTCTGAAAAATAAGGCAGGGAGAAATGACAGAGAGACAGTATTTCAAAATTACCTTTCTTCCTCATGGAAAGGTTCCACCATATTTCATTTCATTCAGTAACTCATCAAAGTCTTAAATGAGATGATAAATCTCCTGCAAGAATCTTGCAACAGAGTCTGCCTCCTAACTTGTTCTTCATTCAAGTCTCATCCTCCAGTCTTTATCATGTTCATCTATTACTATTTTGATTGAAAAGAATGAAATTGAATTAGTAAATTACCTTAAATGATTCTAAAATGCTTTACTGTTAATTAATTACTTGTGTAGCATGGTAAGTATTGCAATGTAAGGAAATACAATAACTAATTTGTGCAAAACATTGATCCACAAACAACAAATGAATGAAGAATAAGATAAATAAGTTTTGATGGAGTTGCTTCAGGGAAGAACTTTGAGCAAAGTACCAGGTAAATACATTTTATTCATTCATGGGATGCGGATGTTGCTAGCTAAGCCAGGTTTATTTTAACCGTCCCTAATTGGCCTTGAATAGATAGTGATGAATCACCTTCTTGAATAGCCACAGTCTTTGGGTCATTGGCACATCAACAGTGCTGTTAGGATGGAAATTCCAGTGTTTAGAACCAATAGAATGAAATAATGTCAAAATAGTTCCAGCTTAGGGTGGTGTGAGGCTTGGAAGCTGTGGCGTTGCCAAACATCTGCTGCTTCTGTCTTTTTATATGGTAGAAGTCAAATGTTTGGAAGGTGCTGTCAAAAGTGTTTTAGTGCAGTGCATCCTGTAGATGGCATACCCTGTTGCCTATACATCAGTGGTGTGGAGGGAGTGATTGTTGAATGGTCTTGATCTTTAATGTTGTTGGAGCCGCACCTTTCCAGGTAAGTGATTGTATTTGATCACATTTCTGACTTGTGCCTTGTGGATAGAGGACAATTTTTTGGGAGACATGAGGTGAGTCACTCACTGCAGAATCCCAGCCTATGACATGCTTTGTAGATACATCATTTCTATGACTGGTCCAACACAATTTCTCACGTATGGTAACCCTCAGGATGAATTTGCTGCTAGGTTCTTTTTAACCGCAGTTCAAAATTTCCTGTGAAAAATGTTAAACTGGAAGAGCAAAGTCTGTAATGATAAACTACAGTAATTCCATCTATAATATAACTCATAACTTTTGAATGGCGAAATTTAAAATAATTTTTAAATCAAGATTCAGGTTAAAGTTAATAACATGAATAGGTTGTAATGAACACCTATTTTAATATGCAGGTATCTGTTGCTTAGAGATGTATCTGATATGCATGTTAAATAATTGGAACATTCAGCTGTATATACTTATACTTTCTGCCTTATGTATTAACATTCGACTGTAGTTTATTAATATTTTCTACATATATGTGAATATTAAACAGTTGCCAATTGTGGTTCATATTAAATACAGCTGCCCTGAAACTCATAGGTCACTGATCAATGCCATTTGGGAGCCACAGTACTTTATAAAAATATCAACTTTCTGAGGTTTGGTAATTAAGGATAAGAACAGTAGTCCTTGTGCATGGAGGCATATAAGCAATTAAGAGTTAAAATGAATTCTTGACTGTGATCGTGTTATCGAGGTAAGCATAGCTTCTAAGCAACTGACCTGGGCTCAGTGCTGAGCTGTAACAAGTTGTGTATTTCAAATTAATCAACAACAAGGACTAAAATGAATTCCTGGAGTTGGTGGTGGATCACAGGAATAAGATGATTAGTGCTGCAATGAATTAGAGATAAAAGGTACTGCAGATGCTGGAGAATCCGAGATAACAAGCATGTCAGTCCTCAGTAAAGGGCTCACCTTTGTCCCCCTCCACCCACATATCAATGAATACCGCTCACGCTTGGACATTGAGCAGTTTTTCCGCCGCCTCCGCCTCTGCCTCCTCTCCACCTATCCTCTCCTCTATCCATCTTCTATCCGCCTCCCCCTCTCTCCCTATTTATTTCAGAACCCTCTTCCCCTCCCCCATTTCTGATGAAGGGTTTAGGCCCGAAACGTCAAGTTTTCCTGCTCCTATGATGCTGCTTGACCTGCTGTGTTCATCCAGCCCCATGCTTGTTATCTCGCTGCAATGAATTAACCTGGTTTGTGAAATGTTAAACTCCCTTTTAGGCCTGATCTTTGTAATCTTGCAATTGATTCTTGACTTACTGGTATTTTCCTCCAATTTCTTCAGAGTTTCATGCTTATTTAATTTCTCTGCAGTATTTCTTCCCAGCTTTTCTCCAAGAGTTAATGCTTTGCTTGGAGTTCCTGTGTACAGAGCTCAATTATTTCTTTCAGCTGCTCTGTATGATATTCTAATTTGATTAATACTTTGGATTTTAATTGGTACCATCACAAAGTTAATGTTGGCTTTGCTCTGCAACTTTCTTACTGGACATTTCTTTCTTCCTGGGGTTTGATTGCCTTCCAAGAGTTGCAGAAATTAGACCCCTGAATTCTAATACATGCAACTGTAGGACCATTGAGACAGAAGTCGGATTTCAGTCTCTTGAACCTTTTCTGTCATTCTACTAGATTATGACTGATCTATACCTCATACTCATTTATTCATCTTTGGTCCACATCCCTTGATACATTACCCTAAATAAATCTAAGCATTTCAGGCTTGAAGATGTTGATCAACCCATAACGTGCAGCATTTTTTGGGAATACACCTTCAGATTGCCACTGCCTTCATGGTTCCCCCACTGATTTTACTCCTGAATGACCTTACTTCAATTTTAAGACTTAATCTCATTTTATTAAATTTCTCAACAGAGGAAGTTAATTCCTTGCATTTTGATGGATCTCCTTGTCATTTTAAAGACACTTATTAGCTTTGTTTGATTATATTTGTAGTTGCAATGTCAGAAGTTTGTCCTATCTGTAAGTGGCCCTGATTGACATTGGATCTGTAGAGGATGTGGCAGCACTATCAGTAGGGAGGTAGACAGCCTGCAACAGGGAGGCATAGAGCCTATAGTAGAGGGGAATAAAGCTTGGAGCTGTGTTAGCATTGGCAGATGTTCGTCAACTTTGTTCCTCAATTTCCATTGAAGGGGAAGTTGGATCCAGGGTGGAGATAGGATTCAAATCACCAGCCTGAGTGCGATCTTTGGATAAAGGGATCTGATGTCTTGATTGAAGGTGAGCAAGCAGAAATGAAATAAGCTTTGTAGACTGGGGAAAAGAACTAATGGTCCTTTTGTCTCTTGAGAAGTGCTTTAAATGCATTTATCTTTTCCATCAAAATGTTCTTACTTCCATTCAACTGTTGGGCTTTCTTGGAAGACAGGTCAAATCTGAAACATGTAGACTCCATACTATATTTAAATGGCTAATACCACTCCTGTGACTGGATTCATCATCTATCCTCTCTTCCTCTATCATAAACAGAAGTAGGCAGGGTTTGGGTTGGGTTTAAGAGTTTTAAAAGTTCAATATCCCCACCAATCCTATTTATTTGCAGTGATGATTAACCTCTTACTCATCCAATGTCTGGAAAAACGAGAAGCATCTTCTGAAATATGACCAAACTTTGGACTGTTTCTTTGCACTCAGAAGAATTTGAAACTTTCTACTAAAATTCCAACATTTAGCTTGGAGATGTTCTTTAATTGTCAAGCACAACTTTCCATTTGTTACTGTGTCTTGACAAGAGGTGGCAGGTAATAGCTATTGTAACACTACAGAAGAAATAAATAACATTGCACATATTGGACAGTCCTATTCGTACAGAAGCAACACATTTTTCAGGTGAATGCTGGGTGGACTTAAAAAATCTTACCTGTCCCACAAAAGCATGAGTTTTAGATTTTCTTACCTTTGGAACCAAATGAGAAACCTAGAGGTAAGGTTTAATATTTGGATGGCTCACTAGCAGACTGCGTTAAAATATTGACTGGTAGCAGCTGAAGATAGGAGTGGAGCTTCTGGCCTAGGGATAGGTCTGGCTGGGGGTGTGGTGTCAGTTGTAGGTAGTAGGCCACTGTATATTGGTGGGGCCCAGATGATCATTTCTACACTTCATGGCACTATAAAAATAGACACAAAATGTGTGAGACCTTCTTCAAATGGATAGCTTGATGATACTAAAAGGTGTCTTCATGATGTAAACTCCGTTCTGTATTCCCCAAAAGCAATGTGTGTTTATATGATCCTGATGTACATTTTAAATGGCCTACTGACTGTCCCAATTATGCAAGAGGTCTGGATGGAGGGAGCACGGATTGAGGAGAGGGTGTGATTTCAGTAACTATGTGACGATTTCTCCGGTGAATGCTCTTTTTTGCTTTACTTAGAGGAAGAGCAACTGATCGGAAGGGAGGATCTGAAACTGGTTGCTTTGTATTTGGGTTGGATTTGTGGAAGACCAGATGATACAGTGCTTTGAGGGACAGTGATCTTTCCATGCCTATTTCAGACAGACACTTGCTGTTGGGTACTTCTACGATATTCGACCTGCATGGGAACACATCTCTTCAGCAATGAAGGAATGAAATCCATTCAAAGGATATTTCCATTCTATCCCTCAAGATGTTGATATCAGATGGAGCAAATGCCCTTGACTACTCCAGTCTTAAGAATTCAAAAGCTATACTTTGTAGAATATCTGGTTGATGTGGATGAATTGGACCAAAGGGTCTGTTTCTGTGCTGTATAACTTTATGACTGAGGTATCAACAAAGAAATTAGGAACAGAAGTAGTCCATTCAGCCCTTCAAGCCTCCACCACTACTCAACATGATCATGACTAATAATCCTACGCAGCAACCTGTTCCCGCTTTTGCCCCATACGTTCTTCCCCTTTAGCCCGAAGAACTATATCTCTTCCTTCTTGAAATTGTTCAATGTTTTGGCCTCAACTGCTCTCTGCGGCAAAGAATTCCATAAGCTCACTACTTTTTGGGTGAAGAAATTTCTCCTCATCTCAATCCTGAATGGCCTACCCCATAGCCTTAGACTGCAACCTATAGTTCTGGACTCCCCATTCAGCAGGAGCATCCTTCCTGAATTTACCTAGTCTAATCCCTTTAGAATTTAATAGTTTCCGAGCAATCCTGCCAGAGCTAGTACTATGACTGAATCCTCCAGTGCAGATGGCCCTGTAGCTGGAATTCAGGTTGAATTGATATTTGGTAACACTGTTATATAAGTAAGTGGTGAGCTTCTGCACCAAGTTTTAGGTTTGATGGGCTTTATAACGATGGAATTATATATTGATGTGCATATAGTATCATCATTTTAAGGAGAGGTTTTGTGAGGTCATGGCTCCTTGTTTGATGAATAGGTATAGCTGGTCCTTCCAACTTTTGATGCCTGTACCTTCTCTGTCTCTAGCAGCTGTTATTCCCTTGTTCTTTGGGATGCACCTCAGGCAGATGTATCTCTGCTTTACAGATGGAGGGACTTAGTGTTGTCAGGTGCCGATATCATGGACACTAAGGCAAACAGAAATTTTCCTTCCCGTATAATATTGGAATTAAACAACTACAAATGTTAGAAAAGCAGCTGAAATACACCCTTGCAACAACATTTTTAATTAAGATGTATTTTTTTTTGTGGCAAGAAGTGAGTGACTACACAAATGAACAAAGAATAAAAATAAACTAATGGTAAGAATCTGAAACTTCAGAGTCGGCTTCACTTTAGCCCACTTGCTCTATATTTTTGGGAGTCTCACGTAGCTCGTTCATACAACTTAGATTTAAAATGTTGAAAAGCTCTCCCCATTCTGCTATTTTGTCCCGCAGGCAAGAAGGGAAATTGGAGGTGCAAAGCACAAGTAGATAACTAACTGGCCAACATCCACCCAAACCTGCGAGTGAGTAAATGAAAGTGCACAGGGAGTAGTTGTGCTGTAAATGTACTTGGCAAAGAAAAACGGTGACAGTATATTATCTTGCAACAGCAGTTGTGAGGAGTTCAGCAATGAATGATTGCATTCATCGGTCTCTTAGTATACTTGAAGTTATGCTTCATGGCTCATTGTGATGCCTTGTGAAGGTGATCTATAAGGTAATCTGGAGTTATATCAATTGTTATTTAAACTTAATATAAATACTTCAAAATACAGAGCTGAATTTTAATATATAAACCAATTAGTGGCTCAGTAGCAAATGTGAAAACTGCATCTTGCTTTGATTGACATTTTTATAACCAGTGCATCATGGCTAAAGATTCTAGCATTGGCACAATGCAGCGCAGCAACAGCCAAGATTACTTGTTCAATGCCCTTGTTTCTGACAACTTCTGCCTCTGAGAAAGATAACAGCATCAGTTTCCAGTTCGCTTTGCACAGCTAAAGTGTCTCCTTATGTGTGTCTTGATGCCTTCTTCCCTTTTTCAGACTAATCCAAAATATTTTCCTCATGTTGTCTTTTACTTCCTTCCAAATTTTACAGACTTCTCCTGTTCTGTATTCACTGGTTTCCACAATCCTAAAGAACACTTTGAGACATCACTTTGAGCTTGAGGAGTTCCTTAAAAATGCTCATTGGTGTTATTTAGGCTCAAAAAAAAGAAATTGTCATTTGCCTGTGGGAAAAAAAAACCTAGTAGCTGGTCAAACCTCAAAACAAGTATCTTGAAGGAAGATGGGGAGAAAGGAGAACGAATTGTACTTTATTGACTTATAATCACCAATTTGTTGTTTATATAGTACAAGGTTGAGATACTTACATCCTTAATGAGCAAGGGAATCAAGGTGATGGGACAAAGCAGTAAAGCGGAATTAAGGATTATTAGATCCACCATGATCTCATTGAATGTTTGAGCAAAGTCAATGGCTATATGGCAACGAGATAACAAGCATGGGGCTGGATGAACACAGCAGGTCAAGCAGCATCGTAGGAGCAGGAAAACTTGACGTTTCGGGCCTAAACCCTTCATCAGAAATACTTCTGCTGTTTTATGATGTTTTACGGTCTCAATTAGTTTTTCAGGGTACAGTTTTAAATGTTATATTTTCTTTAGGGTCAGTTTTATATTCGTGCAAGAAGTGATTTTGAATTGAGACTTTACAAGTTGAAAGAGGACACTTGCATATTTAAACTGACTTAGCTATTTAAGCAGAGTAACAGACATTTAGCACTGGGAATAATGTCATCAAGTCAATTCTTGCTTGCTTAAAAGGTTAAAAAAAATTAAAAATAGACAAAATTGGTTGACACATGATAACCATTGTCATCATAGCACAGAACTGATTTTATTTTCTCCCCAATTAAATGCAGAGTTTCATTGTGTGTCATTTAAATAGTGATACCCCCCACTTTCAGATTGAAAATGTCTTGTGTTTTTTTAGAAAAAGAAACGTTTTCTATTTATCCAGTTGAGAGTAGAATTTTTTTTATACGTGATACTGGAATACTTGAAACACTATTACCTCAGGTAACCACATACAACGGATCTCATTTCTCTATAGAAGAACCACAAATACTCTAATTTAATTTTCCGGACTACTGGGTTTCTTTTCTTTTATTTCAGTATTTTTAATGCTGTTATCAACTTGAAAATTTCATTGGGTGAAAAGCACTGCTGTTCTACTATCTGCTGAAACTGCAGTCAATTGATTGGACCAGCCTGCGATTCTATTTCGGTTTTAATTTATTTAAAGTATGGCATAGTACAATTTAACAAAATGTTATGCATTACTTTTATTTCACTAATCATTAGGCCAGACTGGGAAGTTGTTCATTTTTCATCTGAGCATTTGGATCATTTTTCTTTCAATTGCCAGCAAGTGGGCAACAATGGCAAGGCCACTTGGATGTCCACCTTCAACTGCCCTGAGAATGTGTTATTGAATTGCTCCTTAATCTGCTGCAGTACTTGTGGTGATGTTGTTCCTGTAATCGGGTTAGTCACCCATTTTTGACCTAGTGATGAATGTTCAAGTGTATCTTTGGGGAGATGCAAGTATTTGGAAATGTTAGTGTTTTCATGAATAAAGTGTGGATGTAGGACCATATGTACTAAGGAAATCATGGAATTGGGGGTGATGGTTGAAGCTATGGAGGGATTTGTGACAAAACACTGGGATCTTGATATAAAATCATAGAAGCAGAATTAACCAATACAGCTTAACAAGGATAAGGATGTATGTGCAGCATTTTGAATGAGTTGTCATTTGTGGTGGATGATAATGGGGTGTTAGATTATGAGAGTTTAAACAAACAAGATTTCAGAAAAGTATGGTACAAATTAAGGAATTGAAATTGTTTAAGGATGATAGGATGGTGCAAAGACAGAGAGAGAGAAAAGAGACTTGGTATTGGAATGAATACGAGAAAGAAACTCAACATGGGATTAACCATCATGCCAAGAATTCACAACTGTGGGTTTAGCCTGAGGTAGCACTAAAGGTAAGAAACACAAAATTGCTTTTGAGAAATGGAAAATATGGCTTTTGCTCTGCCAACAGCAAGCTGGAGGAAATTCTGGCTAATTCAGGTCTTAATGACTGCCAGCAGTTAGAGAACATGTTAAAAGCCTGAGGATTGATGGCAGAAGTGGAGTGATTGAATCGAGTGACATGAGTAACAAGATGTTGTAGCATAGAGAGAGACCTGGGGTCACAAAGGTCTAAGATTGGAACAGGCAGAAATGGATTTTCTTAAAAGCTGGATTCTATTTACAACAAGCATTGATAATCTTAGCTTACAGTTCTGATATCAATAACAGCATATTGTGAACTTGCTGCATGCCACATAACTAGTCCTTCAGCAAGAATTCATTTAGCTTCCTAGCACTTTTAAATGTCCAAATGAAGAACAGCAAAAGAAAAGTTGGCTAAACTTGGCATTCAAACACTCTGCAGAACTTTTGAATTGGACCTACTCAAACAAACTTGGAAAACAAACATAGACACAATGGGTGACTTCTTCAACGCTAGACAACAGATGGCACAGCTAATTAAATGATACAGTGAAATACATCTCTCCAAAATGTAAATGTCTGGTTTCAACCATTAGATTGCTGTGAATTGCTATGGAATTTCAAATCATATCTACTGGCTAATGAGCTATGGATCATTATGTCTGGATGAGCCACCATACTATTTGTAAATGTTAGTCTCAAAGTACTGTTTCAATGGAATGGTAACTGATGATCTAATTTAATAATCTGGATTTCTTTCCTTTGCATTTATATTTATGTTTAAATGTGCTATTCATTATCCCACATAGTGAGATTGCTGCATGACGTAAGGGAGTACAATCAAAAGCAGAGAGGTTTGTGGCAATCATTGTCACAAATAAGACATTTGTAGTTTTTGAGAAATGTTTTAGCAGCAGCACAAGGGAAAGATCTACTTGATCTTATCATCCATCTGTCACAGATGTGTTTGTCCATTGTAGTGTCGGTAGAACGCACCGTCCTTGTGGAGATGCAGTGACAGGTATATCTGTCCATGATCATTTTAGTAGGAACTATCCCAGCACTGCACTTCTGTACATGAAATCCCACCGTCAAAAAGAGGATTTGATTTATTATTATCACATATGCAGAATGCAGTGAAAAGTAACAGGCAAAGAAACTGCGCTAGCTATAAAAATACAATGGTTACAAGAGAAAATCATTGGCTCGGAATTTCATGGCAAATAACTTATCTTCTGCATCCCCGGTGTTTATCCTCCATCCACAAGGCACAGGGCAAGAATGTGATGGAATATTCTCTACTTGGCTGGATAGTGGCAAACAATCATTTTTTAACATTTCAGATATTTTATTCGGATATCATTGATAGTTAATTTTAATAGCTCTGTTGATAGTTGCAATGAGATTGATAGGAATGAGCTTGCGTACTGTTTACACAAATCAATGCCCACTTTTAACAATCCTAAATGGCATTTTACTTTTCATAAAGGGCACCCGATCTTCCTCCAAAAGTTCTTGGCCCCTATCAAAAAGCAACTTCCTTCCTCTTTCAGCATCCAAGCAACAGACCCAAAGGAGTATCCTGGCTGACCAAATGAATCCTCAAAATACAGTTGTGCTTTTACCAGGTCTAATTTGCACAATTTGGATTTCACACTCTAAGGTACGAAATTCCAAATACAGTGTAGGCAACTGATGATTCAAATTATCAGCTACCCACCTAAAGCGTGTGTGTATGCAAACTACCCTATTTCCATCGCTGCAAAAAGGCAGGGCTATTAATATTCAGGCTTTCCCATTATTTTCACAAGGGTGGAGAAGCTCTCACACTGCGATAAAATCTGAATCTCTCGTGTCTGTCTGGCTAAGTGTTTTGAAGGCTGTAGAAAGAGACATCTTGATTGACAATATCAGTCTGCTTCCATTTTCAATGATTGCAATTCACCCCACAAGAAGCCGTGATTTTATTCGCATGTGTTATCACGTACACTCTGTTCCTAATCCGTCAAGCAATGTGCGTGAGCAAGAAAGGAAGATGTTATTGCAGGTGCTGAATATAATCCTTTCCAAAGGATGGCTAAGACCATAAGAGATTATAAAACTTGGCCCACTCAATGACTGATCTGATAAGCCTCAACTCCACTTCCCTGCTTTTTCCCCATAGCCCTCGATTCTCTTCTGATTAAAAATCAGTCTGTCTGAGCCTTGAATATACTGAATGATCCAACCTCAACAGCCCTCTGCAGTAAAAATTCCACAGATACATTACCCTCTGAGAGAGGAAATTCCTCGTCATCTCTGTTTTAAATGCATAACCCCTTACTGTGAGATTACGCCCTCTGGTCCTGGACACTCTGACAAAGAGAAAACACCTGTCAACATCAAAATAGTTTGTACAAGATTGAGAGCCTAGTGAGAAAAGTATAGATTAAGTTGAATTTCTATGGCATCATATAATTTTATCAATGAAACATCCTGACCATTTGGGAAAGAAAGATATAAAAATCATTGCACAGAGTCATTCAGTGCTTCAGCTGACAACTTGGTCAATTGCTGAAGACTACAATTGCAGAAGGCTGACTGTGCAGTAGGTGATTGTACATATAACTCTTTGTAACATATTTGTGACTAGCGGGTATATTGTATTGTTCAAATCCACTAAAAGCACGAATGTTTAATTTGGACTTTGATTGTCTTCACATTATTTCACATAACTCTCATGTCTGAACATTAGCTTCCCAGCTATCCCTCACCTCTCTGGGTTTGTCATTTTATGGGCAGTAATCTCAATACCATCCTCCCAGAATTAAAGCAATTTGTGCAACGTGGAAGGAAAGCTTTAGGCTACCCATCCACTACTTTGTTTACCAAAAGGAATTTCCAAAAGAAAATGTCAAACAGAATCGTGTCTCACCACTGAGAGGAACCTTTCAACCATACAGGAAATTCCTTGCTCCCCCTCACTCATGAAAATGTGAGACAGCCCTCAATTCTGAGGTGTGTTTTGGGCTGAGTTTTACCAGATACCAACTAAATGTCAATTTCATCGAAAGTTTGTCTCCATGAATTTCCTCGCACTACTCTCCCCATTTTGATTCATTAGTTGTACACCATGACTCCATGGTTTCCCACTTGTCCTATCTTCCCTTTTGCCACTGTCCAAAGCTCCCAGGAATCCCGGCACGACTGCCATTTTTAAAACGCAGTTGTGCATGAGGTCAAGTGCTGTCAGTTCAAAACAGTCCTTTATGGTTCCTGTGACTTGTGCTGGTGATGGTGGACAGAAGCAAGTTAGCTCCAAGCTTTACCAATAAGGACTTGGAGGTCCTGGTGGATGGGG
Source organism: Ginglymostoma cirratum (assembly GCA_024137785.1). Taxonomy (NCBI): domain Eukaryota; kingdom Metazoa; phylum Chordata; class Chondrichthyes; order Orectolobiformes; family Ginglymostomatidae; genus Ginglymostoma; species Ginglymostoma cirratum. Next base: position 46,017,849 of record JAHRHZ010000019.1, on the reverse strand, counting down.
AATTGCAGAGGAGGTGTGTCTTCTTTCCTCAGGATTACCAGAGAACTCACTCATACTCACTCTATCTCTACTACAACCGAGGCCCATGGTCTATCACCCACTATTGCATGTAGCATCTTCTTTCAATCACTCTCAACCACCCTAACCTCACCCACTCCCCCACTAGATTTGCAGTATAGACCCTGTGTCGCCTCTGTGTGATCTACTCACTCACTCACTCAGTATACCTCAGCTCTTTTTCTCTAACTGCACCAGAGCTAACAACTCTACCAACCATTTTCACCTCACTCAATCCCTCCATTTGTGTCATTCCAGAAGAAGGAATCCCACAATAAGGATAAAAGAACCAAGCCAGGTAGCCTAAAATTCGCTCTTACAACATATATGAGGAGACCCATGCATGTTTTAATGGTGGAGACCCTTAACTATTCATCTAGTGATGTCAAAACTGCCATGTCCAGTAACCAAGTAAAATTCATTTTCCATTGCTGTGTTGATCTCTCATTAGTGCCACAGCAAGTATTGTAGGATTGAGCAAAAATCTCCATCACCTAAAACACTGGACAAGACCCTAGACCTTCCTAACATTTAAAATACTGGACAAAGTCCTGAGCTCAATCTGTGAACACACAAAAGAGCCAGAATGATTTCTGTCTGGGCCTATTGTTCAGCCTGGAATTCCAATTTACACCTCCACTCTGAGAGAACAATCAACCAACCCTAACCCTAACACAAATCGAAGTGATTTGAATCACCTAAAATCAGCAAATTACTATTGCAAACCAGAACCCTACAAGATATTCTTTACATGCCAAGCTGCCCTCCCTGTTTCACAATTCATTCTCTTTTTTTCTTCCCCTGCAAGCACAAGTGGGATCTACACCATCTCCCACCATCAAGAGGGTGGTCCTGCATGACATCCAGATCCCCACCTCGAAGGAAGAAACTACAGACCCCTCACAGAGACACCAGCAGGACTGCACCCTCCAGCAGCTCAGATACTGACACCTCAGTGAGTCCTTTAGCTAGACTAGAGTCAGGGGCACATGCCAGTGAATGCATTATTGCTACATCTCCACAGCTGGATCAATAGGAAAAACCACAATTTGCTGGCTCTTGGAGGACTGCCAGAGACAATCTACATACCTCTCCCAGGACCCCACGTTTATCCTTTTAACAATGTCTTATTTCTAACCTATAGTCTGAATCACTGTAAAGTAGTGCAACTTCTTTTCTCCTGAATTCTGTTAACTCCGATTTTTTCTTCACAAATGCTACCAGATCTGCTGAACTTCCAACAACTTCTGTTTTTGTTCCTGATTTACAGCATCCACAGTTCTTTTGGTTTTTCTTTTATTTTTTATTCCTCTTTTTGTATCTAAGATGTGTGCCTAGGTACTTTGTACCTAAGATGGCACCATGAGAGACGACATTGTAAAACTTTTCACTGTACTCCTGTACTTCTGTACTTGAGTATACGTGACAGTAGAGGACATTCATTTCTATTCTGTGGTGTTAGCCATAAAGAATTTCAATGAAGAGCAAAATCAGAAACAGGACCAACAAGCAAATTTGTGGAGGACTACGTCAGTGTTGTTTATATTGTGTAGCCTCAGGCATGCAAGCAAGTTGGCGGTTGCCATGGAGAGCCAGGGCAGTGCCAGTGGGCATCCAGCCAGAGGATGAACTATTACAGGCCCACCAGAAGTCTCCTCCCTGTACACTCCATATCTGGTGGCGCTATCCACCTCCACCCTGCCTGCCATCCCCAAACTTGAGGAAATTCAAGACAAAGAGGTCGAGTGCTGCCTCTGGGCAACTTATACTCAGCGCGCCTGAGCTGTCTCGTCATATACGCACCACCCAAACACTCCCATCCCTCCAGGGTCCCAAGGCCAACAGGTTTCATGACAAAGTGGGGTCCCTCCATCCAGATGTTGTGGGAGGGGAAGGAAGGAGAAGACCTTCAGAGGGCACATAAGTGACACAGTGTGAAAAAAAAGTCACATTTGTAAAGGTGTGCTCACTTTTCCTCATCTGTTGTGTGAGTGAATGTAACTTTAGCTGGAACCACAAGATAGAAGGTTCTGAGACCAGCTATTGTTAACGTTACATGATGTTGTACCCCTGAGTGAGTAATAGCAATCCATTCCATAGTGCTCATGCTTGCATGAAATTTTGTCAGGTTTGAATGCGACAGCATCTAATGTTATGAAGGCTACCAACCATTTATAACTTTAGCTTTGATTAAACAACACAAACCATGTAGTAAAATCACAGAGTTAAGGTGCATTTGCAGTTGGGATGATGCAGAAAGATAATTTGAAACAGCTCAGTTTCATTGAAGTCTTTCCTGTGTTGTTGTGGCTGACACTGTTGCACCATATGATGCTGAAGGTGATGCTCTCATGGATTGCCATGGACCATCCCAGAATTTCAACGCATCCTCCAGTTGTTTGGAGCAGAGGTTCTGAGGATCAGGTGATGCACTGCTCTGGACACAATGGGCGTGATCCTGAGTGCATCATTGAAGTATATTCCAAACACACCATGAGTATCACCATTCCCTCTAGTTTTCTTTATGGCTGCATAGGTCTCCAAAAGCTGTGCATGGCAGCTCATTTTTAAGAAGTCAATGCTGTGATCGGTGTGCATGGAGCCTTGGAATGGCTGTGCATGCACGCAGCCGTACAGCTTTGTTGGAAAATTGCCATGGATGTGACGCAACCGATGCATGTCCGATGCCAACATCCATGAACAGAGCCTACAGGTGGTCACTACTCACGCCTTGTGCCCTGAAATGTTAGGGTTTGCTGTCCAAGATGGAGGTCTGAAGGAACAAATAGGTGAGCTGGGGTCAGCAGGTGCCCACTCTGACTTTTATTGTGGGAAATGCTGCTGCTTAGTTTCTGTCTGACATGTGTGAGAGTAAGAAACTGCCTATCAATAAGGTGACATTCAGTACTGATGGTGTGGTAATCCATGCAAATGGATACAATTAGACCCCTCTCTGCTTATTTGTGAGATTTTTGTTCAGTTCTTCTAACTTGGCTGCAGAATTGGAATATTTTACTCAACATCAAGGATCTAGTTTTTTTTTTCCAAAAGCCTCTCTCCCTATTTATTTCAGAACCCTCTTCCCCTCCCCCGTTTCTGATGAAGGGTCTAGGCCCAAAAAGTCAAGCTTTCCTGCTCCTATGTTGCTGCTTGGCCTGCTGTGTTCATCCAGCTCCACACCTTGTTATCTAGGATTTTCCAGCATCTGCATTTCCTATTGCCCCTCTATCTCCATGCTTTCCTGCCTGATTCACTACAGCCCACATCATTCAACAGTTGGAAAGGCTCTGCCCTTTGTGTCTACTACTTCCCCACTTCTCTTGCTTGATGTCATTTTTCTACATCCCTATTTGTGACCTTAATTTTCTTCTTTCCTGTTCCTTCTTTGGAAAGCATCCTTTAATATTTGATGACTGCTGTTCCATGGCTCACAGCATAGATCACTATAGGGAAAGGCAAAAAGACAGACACCAAGTCTGGCTCAACCTGAATGAGGATTGAACTAATATTATTCTGTGCAACACACTAACTGTCTAGCTATTACCAGCACCTGCTCCCCACACCCACTCCTCCCTCTTATGTCCTTCTATTTTCTTCCATTTTTGCCTATTCTCCTTCCCTCTTTCCCTCTGCCCTTCACTTTCTGGATAGACATTATCCTTTGTCTCTCCTTCCCTGCCTGGTTCTAATTATCTTCCAACTTTCTATATCTGCAGGGACTGAATATTACACCTTGTCTTGACTCCTCATATGTAAATTACTGTCAGCCACTGTCGACATTCCAATCTGTTTCCCACTCAAATTAAGGAATTGTACAGTTTCTGAGCAGGCTTTTTGTCTGCATGAAGAAGACTAATGAGGAACCAAAAAATGTAATTACCTAAAATTTGATCATACCAAAAAAAGGTTGCACATTGGAGCCACCTGGAAATGTTGTCCCAGGCAATGCACAATATTTGGGCTGCCTGCTCATTATTGTGAACTAGGCGCAAAGGCAGTTCTATTCATTAGATGCACAACTATTTGGAGGGCCAGATAGGGCTGCTGTATGTCATTTACAAGCAGTAAACTGTTCTTCGAGGGAAGGTAAACTCTGGCTAGAGTCAATAAGCTTTTTTAATTTATTCGTTTGTGGGATGTGGGCATTGATGGCTGGCCAGCATTTATTGCCTGTCCCTGGTTGCCCTTGAGAAGGTGGTGATGAATTGCCTTCTTCAACCACTGCAGTCCACCTGCCATTAGGGAAATAATTCCAGAGCTTTGACCCAGCCACAGTGAAGGAACAACGATATATTTCCAAGTCAGGATGGTGAGTGGCTTGGAAGGGAGCTTGAAGATGGTGGTGTTCCCATATACCTGTCGCCCTTCCCCTTCTAGATGGAAGTAGTCATGGGTTTGGAAGGTGTTGTCTGAGGATCTTTGGTGAATTTCTGCAGTGCATCTTGTAGGTAATACAGACTGCTGCTACTGAGTGTTGGTGGTGGAGGGAGTGAATGCTTTTGGATGTAATGCCAATCAAGCGGGCTGCTTTGCCCTGGATGGTGTCAAGCTTCTTGAGTGTTATTGGGGATGCACTCATCCAGGCAAATGGTGAGTATTCCATCATACTCCTGAATTGTGCCTTGTAGATAGTGGACAGGATTTGAGGAGTCGGGAGGTGAGTTACTCTCCACAGTATTCCTAATTTCTGGCCTGCTCTTGTAGCGACTGTGTTTGTGTGGTGAGTCCAGTTGAGATTTTAGTCAATGATAACCCCCAGGATGTTGACAGCGGGGGATGCAGTGATGGTAACTCCATTGAGTATCAAGAGGTGGTGGCTAGATTATCTCTTATTGGTGATGGTCATAGCCTGGCATTTGTGGGGTGTGAATGTTACAGAAGATCAATCTGTACAGGGAAATGACTATAAATAGAGAAGGTACCAAGATTTTTTCACGGTGATTGAAGACCTGATGTAGTGATCAGAATCAGAGAGATTCTCAGTCCCACAAGCTTGATAGCCCCAAGGCAACACCTCTCCTGTTAAAGCAAAGACATTGCAGAAGAGATCGGTACTAACAGCTTAGCTCCTGGACATGAATGCAATGTTAAAAAGAGTCTAAGTGCCTCACAACATTCTTCTCTTCTATTCATACCCCCACTACCTCCAGCCTCACTGCTCACACTACTCACATTACTTCTCTTTCTTTTTCCCCTTTATTCTCCTGCAATCTCTCTTCACTCCATTTCCTTTAACTCATAGTCAAACACTGACCAATTGTACCACACTGTTCTACCACTCACATTAGACATATTGCACACTATCTAGTCAATCATGATGGGCATATTCTCCAAATGCTTCGCAAGTTGTCACTAGTATATTTCTTGCTGGAATAAGTTGCCCGTAACTCCAGACAGTGAAGTACAAAGAATGGGGGCTGAGCCCGTCATCACACTCATTCTCCCACTCATAAAATGTATTGGTTTAAGTCATATATATATCAGTTTTCAGCACTGAAGAAATTATTGTGTAGGGTTCTTTAAGTCTCACATTGTTCTTCCTTTCTTACTACTATCTCATTTCCAGAATGGACCTGACTGCAATCCAGTTGCTTGGGTCTACCACTTGTTTGCATGACCACATGGTAGTGTAACTCTTAATATGGGGCAGCGCTGAAACTGTGATGGACTGTTGACACAAGGTAGATGTCACACCAGGAGGTGATGGTCTTTGAGCCCTGTATATGGCCCGTTATTTGACAGGCTGAATAGAATAAAGGCAGCACAGAGGATTGGCTCAGGTCAAATGTGGCACTACTGCTGACAGGAAAGATAAAGTTGAGCCCTTTTTGAAGTTAGCCTTGTCACGTATATTTAAGTTCAATGATTTTTAAACATCTGTAATAATTCCATTGGACTTGATTATATCTTCCTTGGGCCTTGACCTGTTCTGCTTTGAGAAAGAAAATGAGAAGAATTATAGTGGTGTTGTCAGGCTGCATTGCTGCCGTTGGAGGTCTGTACCCCTACCTCTTGTTACCTACAACTCAGTCTGTTATCTCAGTCAAGTTACTCAACCATCTGCCCTCAGCAATGCTTCAGGAGGCTGCACTTCTTTAGAAATAATTATTGCATTTTACAAACTGTCAGAATGCTTTGAGCAGTTTCGAAGGAAATTCTTCAACTATGAACCAAGTCTATAATTGATGAATAGTTCCACTTTAGTAACAAAACCAATTGCATCGATGCTGACATTGAGCTCTCTTCTGCACTGACCAAGGATCCTAAAGGTTTCTCCTTTTTAGAGATATTCTACCTTCTTGCACAAATTACTGTTCACATCAGCTGCTAGCACAACACCACCCTATTGTAAAACTGTGCATCTTCTCTTTTGTTGTACATATATTTGAAATAGTTAATACTGAATGAGTGCCATAAACATACGGAATGAGTGGCATATGATGATGTTGTGAGGAAAATAATGAAATAGTGGATGTGTTGGTGGTCATCTTACAGAATTCTATTGACTCTGGAACAGTCCGTACAGAGTGGAGGGCAGCTAATGTCATTCTAATATTCAAAAAGGGAGGTAGGGAGAAAACAGGGAATTATAGACCAGTGAGCCTAACATCGGTAGTGGGGAACATTCGTGAATCCATTGTCAAGGATCTTATAACAGAGCATTCAGAAAGGAGTGGCAGGATCAGACAGGGCCAGCATGAATTTATGAAGGGGAAATCATGCTTGGCAAATCTGTTGGGATTCTATAAAGATGTAACTGATAGAGTTGATAAGGGGGAGACACTGCATGCGGTATATTTGGCACCTTCAAAAAGCATTTGACAAAGCCCCACTTAAGACATTATTGTGCAAGATTAAAGCATGTCTTGAGATGGATCAAAAACTGGTTCACAGAGAGTAAACAAAGAGTGGGAATTAATGGATTCTTTCAAATTAGCAGGCAGTAACTAATGGGGTTCCGCAAGGATTGGTGCTGGGACCCCAGCTATTCACAATGTATATTGATGATCTGGATGAGGGAATAAAATGTAACATCCCAAAGTTTGCAGATGATACCAAGTTAGGTGGGAGGCTGAACTGTGAACAAGATGCAGAGATCCTTCAGCATGATCTGGACAAATCGGATGAGTGGGCAAGTCAATGGCAGATGCAATATAATTTGAATAAATGTGAGGTCATTCACATTGGAAGCAAAACCAAGAAGGCAGATTACTACATGAATGGCTGTAAATTGGGGGGGGGAGGGTGTGTGTTGGTGGAGTGTGCAGTGGGACCTAGGCTTCCTTCTGTACCAGTTGATGAAGGTAAGCATGTAGGTACAGCAGGCAGTAAAGAAGGCAAATGGTATGTCGGACTTCATTGTGAGAGATTTTGAGTACAGGAGCAGGGATGTGTTTTTGCGGTTGTACAAGGTCTTGGTGATACCACATGTGGAATATTGTGTGCAGTTTTGGCCTCCTTTTCTGAGGAAGGATGCTCTTGCTCTCGAGGGAGTGCAGCGAATGTTTACCAGGCTGATTCTGGGGATGGTGGGACTGATGTATGAGGAGAGATTGACTAGGTTGGGATTGTTTTCACTGGAGTTCAGACGAATGAGGGGGAATCTCATAGAGACTTATAAAATTCTAACAGGACTAGACAGAGTGGGTATATATATATATTAATATGGTAGATATATTAGGTGAGGCAAATGGGATCAAAGGTTATGGGGAGAAAACGAGATTAGGCTATTGAGTTGGATGATCAGCCATGATAGTGATGAATAGTGAAGCAGGCTTGAATGGCCTTCTCCTGCTCCTATTGTCTATGTTTCTATGTAAATATCTTGCAAGAGTCAAATCTAAGATCACGTCCAGCTAACAGTTTCTGTAATAATTCATACGGTATCCTCATAACATGCAGATAATTGCAGAGATGAAATAAACTACATCTTGTTTCCTACAGAAGAATCTCCTAGATGGATAGAAGGTATCTATCATCATCTCCAGAAGACCATGCAGTTCTTCGAGAAATATATGTCTAGAAAATATTGTTGGCAGCACATAGAACATGTTGGGCAGATGTGGTGATCTGAAGATTTGATTTTGCTTCACCATACAACAGGTGAACAGTAGTGGCAATCTGGCTGGGATCTGAAAACTAATCAGTCCACTCGTTTCGCATTATAAGTTGTGTGGTAAAGATCACTGGTTGAAATCTGAAGATCTGATGAACCATAGAGTAGAAAAACTTGTGGCAATAATCAACTCTGAAGACAACTTCAAACAACAACAAAAGGTATTTCAGACTTAATGAGAGACAAACTGCAACAAAAGAAATTTACAGCTTCAAGGCAGCGATGCAAGCTGCATTATGAGACAGTGGTCTGAAGGACCTGCCCCAAGCCTAAGTTCAGTTGGTAAGCAAACAGGCTTTGAAGATTGTTTGAAATCTCTGGTACATAAATAAGACTTTAAACAGTTCTGTAATTCCGGGTGAAAGATTAAGAATTTCAAATGTAATTTACAATCAGATCGCGTGTTGCAGTCATGGATGTGATAAGGCACAGCTAGTGAAAATGAAAGTAACAGGGGCCAGAAAGAACCCCATAGTATCCTCCAGTACGGCAACAAAGTGCAAAAAAACCTGCTATTAGTGCAAAATAAAAATCTTTAGAGCAGATAAGATACTTAATCATGCTAGGAATCCATGGCATCAGAAAGAGGATTGCCAGGAAGATTTAATTTCAGACACGGGCAAATTTAACACAACCATGAATATCTTGGAGAAAACAATTCTTGAGAAATAGAATAGCTTATAAACTGGATACTAAATCAGAAAGTGAACAAGTAAGTATATAAATGAGTGCACATCAGCTGATATTATAGCTTGTCAAGGGAGAAAGAAAGAAACAGATACATTCAAAGAAATACTGGACCCATTTGACAATTGACTCAAACTGCAAATTGTTGGAGTTCTTGAACAGCAAGATTTAATGGAAGAATTCAGCATCCAAGTGAATCCATAGATAATTTCCATCATGATCTCTACAGATTGGTGGATTAATATGACGACATTGACTGAAAGTCAAAATTCAGAAGAGATCAAATTGTTGTCAATATTACTGATAAGTCTTTGTCAGATTTATTACAATCTAAAAAAGGACCTTTCCTCAAGAAAGTCATTTAGACAGCGAGTGAAGCAAAATAAAGGAATATATATCAATCCTAAGAGGGAAGACCAAGTTTTGAACAGGAGATCTTCAGAATCCATTCAATTCTTAAGTTAGAGAATTACAAAAGGCCCAACTCACAAGCCAGTACAATGTGTAGTATATGCACGAGGTACTAGAAGTCCTTGCCAATAGTATTGAAGAAATCTCATAGGTATGAATAATACCCAGCTATTAAACCTAAACACTTTAATTGTAAAACAATAGGTAACCCTCCGAAAATATGCCAAAACAAGGCACAACCATGAAAAAGCAAATGGTCAAAGAATCTTGTGGGGGAAAAAAAACAGTTAAATGAGGTAGAACAATGTCCAGAAAAGTATAAGCACTATGTTTTTCTGGAGGAAATAGGTGGCCAAGGCTTCACATTGTGGCAATTTAATAGCTAATGGGCTTCTTATGAATTTCAGTTTTGGCACTGAAGCAAGAGTCACAATATTATTAAATTGTGAGCCCAGGTTAAGAAAACACAGCACTGATGGCACTGCAAGACAAGTTAAGGATGCTGTGAATCTGCAAGCATCCTGATATACACCCTGCCCAGACATTGAGTTAGATGTCTGTCCCTGGCCACAAGTTGTCCGTGCAGTAGCATTTCAATGCTAGTTGATAGTGTACTCCGAGGTGCAGCTTTAAAGTGCAGAACTGCACTGTAAGGGCATCAGAAATGTGCCATGAGGGCTCTGTGGGGTTTACGGTTGTCAGATATTAGCTCTCGTGGATATGAAATACATACAGTCAATGGTTTGGAGATGCCCTGAAACTTTGCTGCCAGGTTTCCAAGATGGAGATCCAGAGGAAAGAGCAGGAGTCACTAGTTACTTCTCAGATATCTAGTCTAGAATTATCAATTTGTAGTTTCTTTATGGAGGGTGGGAGGATAGGAAGAAGCATATTAAAGTGGTGGTGTCCAGTTACAGAATGTGATAACAAATAATAATCTGTTTATAGGCATTTTGCACAGGTTGTATCAGCTAGGTCCTGCTTTGTCATATTATCAACAGGAAAACCCAGAAATTAAAATGCTTCAAATTTGTATACTAGATGTCTGGAACTTGTCTGCTTGATGTCAAGTTGCAATTACATTGAACTAAATGGGTTGGAACATGGACGCCATCTGTGAGAGTAGGTGTTGTCCCAAGTGTTCTCCACAGAGCTATGATGCTACTTAAATAATCGAGTACGTTGATATTCAGATACTTTCATTTCTATTCATGAATTATTTTATGGCAGACGGTTTGAAAATATTACAGTCTGAAAATTGTTTCTATGTCATGAAAATCACTAGCTTTCTCACATAAAAGTGTTCAAAAGTCACATTCACACATTAGGAAGCAATCGACAAGTGTTTCCTCTTTTACTGTGTGCTCACATTCTTTGCACATCAGCACTTTGCAAATGGCGATAAATCACTTTAATGTGAGAATATCGCAGTTTGCAGGAAGGTTACAAAATTTTCCTCACAGCAGTTTACAGATTAGACTTTTTTTTAAACAACTTTTTAAGACGATCAAAACTTGGAGCTAAATTTGCAGGGATGCACGACTTTTTAAAATTACGTGCGGGATGGAATGTATGGTTCAGGTTTGTAATCACTAATTTGCTGATTTTAGGTGATTTGAATCACCTCAAGATCTCTGGTTCTAGACACTGGACTTATTTAGGGAATGTGAAATGTAGAGGAGAGTAGACGGGTGTTTCAGGGCAAAAGAATTTCTGCGTTTATTTAGAATACAGAAAAGTATAAAACAGGAAATAAAGGTAAATACAATAGCAGTGAAATTTTTAAAAATTATAAAGACAACAGTAATGTCATTAAATATACTATTAACTAGATTGAATACTATTGGAACTTAAAGCAGGGGTTTTTATCACAGAAACATTAATCAGGTTTCCTACCCTTGGGGTCCCAAGCACTGTCACCAGTAGCCTTCCCTTCCTGCTGGTTAAGTCAGAGACTTTGGCGTCTCACCAAGCTCACCACTGAAGAAAAAGCGATTTTGAAGTACAGCTGGCTGTTCCCACGTGCCGTACCCGGTCCCTGGATGAAGACTTTGGACAGAGTATGCCTTTAATCTGGGTTGAGTCTGCTGATGAATTTGTATGCATGGTGGATCTATCAGGTAAGTACTTGGTTTTTCTTACTTTCTGATGGTCTGGTGAGCCCAGTTTTCACCTCAGGACGTTTCTGACGTCTTGTACTGTTGGACAGTTGGTTCCTCTGGTTCAGAACAGGCCTGCATCGGTAGCTCTTGGAATTGCTTTTGGGATTCCCCTTCTGGAGATAGCTCTTGGAGATAGTCATTGGTATCAGCTATTGGAATTCTTCTTTTGGAGATAGCTCTTTCGAATGTTTCTGGGGGTAGTTGTTGGGATCGATCTAGAGATAGCTGCTTGGAACCACTCTGGGGATTGCTTCTAGGAATATCTCCTGGGGATAACTCTTCAAAACAGCCACTGGAATTAGCTGTTCAGCACTGCACTGGGGATCGCTACCTCAGGTGAGATCAGGGCCTGCAAATAAACTAATCGCCGGCCCCTTATCATCGCACTAAATCTGTGCTTACTATTGTGTTTCTTGTGTTCCTTTTGAAGTCAATTGGTTTCCCAATCGTAACAAGGATATGTGAATGGATTTCGATCGAAGTTGAATGTGTAGTATCTCTGTGAATGAATTTTGATCGAAGTTGAATGTTTGGTATCTGTGTAGGCCCCATACTGTCTGTGCTGTGTAGTCCAAAGTTTAAAAGTCCAAAGTGTTCGCTTTGGTTGAATGTTCTCTTAGAGTGTATGTATGAATTGAAATTCCAGTCTGAACAATCGCCTCAGACAGAAATCATTCTGGCTTTGTTGTGTCCTTGCAGCCTGAGCCCAAGATTTTGTTCAGTACTTTAGATGTTAGAAAAGCCCAGGGTCTTATCCAGTATTTAAGAGGATGAGGATTTTTACTCAATCCTACAGGAAAGGGTTACCTTTGTTAGTATGGGATGGAATAAGCGTGATAGCAAGAAATGACTTTTGCTAGATGGTGTAGAATCCATATGGATGCAGGTAACAAACAGCAAGGGTAGGAAGACACTGGTGGGAAAAGTCTACACGCTCCTTAACTATACTGATTTGTAGGATGGAAAACAAATCATGAGGTAATATAAAAAAAGGTGGCACGTTAATAATGGCTAACTTTAATGGTCGTATCAATTGGAAAAATCAAATTGACCAAGGTAGTTAGGAAGAAGAATTTGTAGCATATTTGGAACAGTTTACTAAAACAACATATTGTGGATCCAAGCAATGACGAGGATCTTTTGGATCTGACAATGAGTAATGAGGCAGGTTTAATTAACAATCTCAGAGTAAGCGATCCTCTGGGGAAAGATGACCATAAAATGGTAGAATTTAGCTTTCTGTTTGAGAGTTAGAAACTTAGTTTGGAAATAGCAGTGTCAAATTTAAATAAAAACAATTAAATAGAGCTGAGGGCTGGTTTAGCTAGAGTGGGCTGGGAAAGGAGTTTCGCAGAAAAGTTTTTTGTTGAGGAATAGCGACAGACATTTAAGAAAATAGATCATGGCTCACAGCAAACATATATTCCAGTGAGAAAGAAGGATTCTAGGAAAGACATAAACCGATCATAGTTAGCAAAGGAAGTTAAGGATAGTATTAAAGCTAAATGTTTTAAAAAGTACAATGTGTAAAGATTATTGGTTACCCTGTAAAAGTGGAAGAAGTTCCTTCCCATAAGCTCTCCTGCTGAGTTCACCTGTAAATGCAATCTCCAACTGTTAGAAATAATTATAGCTGCAGAATTCTGACTAAAATTTTCAATGTCTACACCTGAGGTAAAGGTCTTTGCAAGAAAGCTAGGCCTACAATAATAGAAGGCTGATCTTTCGTTCAACTTTATAAGTATCTTTTAACCGTATCTCCTTTTAATCTCTCATTCTGTATTTTAGTTAATAACTGAATAAGTCTACATCATAATTTGCAGGAATGATGTGTCATAAACTTTTACTTGTTTAATACTAAAATTTTGTGCTTTATTTTTAAGTAAGAAGACTAGAAACCTAAAACGTGGCTTAATGAGCAATGCAAATTAATTGTTGATGGACCATCCTGCAGACGCATCTGGCATCATAAAGACAATGGTTATCTGTGCCTGCTTTGAGTAACATGGAAATAAGCCACAAAATTCATTAGAATGGTCAGTTGTCTGACTTTGGGATTTAAAAAGACAAATGTGTTCACTGTACTGCATAGCTGAACAGGAATATGTCTGAATAGAGCAGTTGTTCAATAAAAGCAATTCTTGCAACATTTGTTGCACTGCATCATTTCAAATGTCTAAAAGCTGCAGAGAAAAATGACAATTCATCATATCAGCTGTCTTGAGGCTGTATGGTTAAGGTCAGTACAACTTACTTCGATCCAAACGAACAACAATACATTTGAAGATGAAATTTGGCAAGGAGGTGCTTGCAAAGTGTTCAAGCCTGCAGCACAACAATTTGCAGTCAATCACCTCTGAGCATCAGTCCCTGTGCCTGTGAAGGTCACAATAGCATTTACTTTTCATGCTGCTTATAGTTTTCAGACACTAGCAGCGAACCTAACAGCATCACTCCATTATTCTGTACACAGTACATACATAGAGTGTTTGGTGCTTGTGCATGTAAACATTTGCGTTGATGTGAAGCAGAACCTGTTGTATACTTCTTTACCAAATTCCTAAGCGTATGTAAATATTAAGACGTATTATTTTCACTTGTGGCCATTTATGAATTACACGTAGATATCACAGATATGTTAAACAAAGGGGCTTTAATAGGAGGAACACAGTGTGGAGCTGGAGGAACACAGCAGACCAGGTGGCACCAGAGGAGCAGGAAAGTTGATGTTTCGGTTCGGGACCCTTCTTCAGAAGGGGTCCCGACCCGAAACATCAACTTTCCTCCTCTGATGCTGCCTGGTCTACTGTGTTCCTCCAGCTCTACACTGTGTTATCTCTGACTCCACCATCAGCAGATATTATTATCTCTGGCTTTAATAGGAATGATATTCTCCTCCTTATTATAGGATAGTGAAGAAGCCATTTGGTATGCTTGCCTTTATTGGTCAGTGCATTGAGTATAGGAGTTGGGAGGTCATGTTGTGGCTGTACAGAAAGTTGGTTAAGCCACTTTTGGAATACTGTGCACAATTCTGGTCTCCCTGCTATAGAAATGATGTTGTGAAACTTGAAGGGGTTCAGAAAGCATTTACAAAGATGTTGCCAGGTTTGGAGGGTTTGAGCTATAGAGTAAAGGTTAAGAGGCTCGGGCTATTTTCCCTGGAGCATTGGAGGCTGAGGAGTGACCTTGTAGAAGTTTATAAGGTCTTGAGAGGCCTGGAAAGGGTAAATAGACAAGGTCTTTTCCATGGGGTGGGGGACTCCCGAACTAGAGGACTATAGGTTTAAGGTGAGAGGAGAAAGATTTAAAATGAGACCAAAGGGGCAAATTTTTCACACAGAGGATGGTATGTGTTTCAAATGAGCTGCCAGAAGAAATGGTTGAGGCTGGTACAATTACAACATATAAAAGGCATCTGGATGGGTATATAAATAGGAAGGGATTAGGGGGACATGAGCCAAATGCTGGCTAATGAGACGAGATTTATTTAGGATATCTGGTCGGCATGGACGAGTTGGACTGAAGGGTTTTTTTCCATGATGTACATCTCTAGGAATCTATGACCCTATTTTGTGGTAGTCAGAACAAGATGTATAGCACTCAAGGTATGTGCTGACTCAAATACTAAGCAGTATGAAAATCTTTGCTCTGACATATTTTACTGTTTTGGCTATTAAGTTCAGCGCTCTATCGGATTTGTAAACAGCTACTTAGCATTGTTTGGACATGTTGAGTATTGCAGTTAACAAACTCAAAGTTGTAAATCATGGCTCTCCTCCCTGAGTTGCAAGTGTTATTCAATAGTTGTAGGTCAATTTGTCCTTTGGAAGGACAAAAGTGATGATAAATATGTGAATCATATGGATGATTGTTCTGTAAGAGCCATATATTTCAAGATAGAAGACTGGAACAAATTGCTTCTGTTAAATGACGTTATTGTTGTGGATCGGCAGATCTGCTGTTGAAGCTAAGGAATGATAAGTGGTTGTTGTTTTAGATTGTAACAGAGTTTTTGAAAGGCTTTCCATCGCATTGATGATTTTCCTTGATGTTGGGGCTGAGAAAGAGCATGATGAAGATAAGACGGCATGAAGGGTGGGAAGGTATGAATTGTTACAATTCCCTTAAGTCATCTTGCCTATCCCATTGAAAACTTTAACGCTGATTGGACAGTAATGAAGGATATAGTGCTTTCTCTACTTCCCTCCTTCCAGCACCCGTGTTACTAGTTTTCCGCTCTTTGCCAAGTTGTCCAACTTACTGTTTTGACCATGATGTCTAGCAACAGATAGCCCAAGGATATTGCTGAAAATCTGCAAGTCTCATCATCTATTGTGATTGCAATGCTGGTATTATTTCAGACATTCT
This sequence comes from Ginglymostoma cirratum, assembly GCA_024137785.1. NCBI lineage: Eukaryota > Metazoa > Chordata > Chondrichthyes > Orectolobiformes > Ginglymostomatidae > Ginglymostoma > Ginglymostoma cirratum. Next base: position 46,002,045 of record JAHRHZ010000019.1, on the reverse strand, counting down.
TGCAGGAAAAAAAGCTTCACTTGAACTTGCTAAGGGTTTTTTCCATGTGGGAAATCAGTCACTAACCTATTAATGGAGGAAGAATACAATCTTTTATTTGTTTATTGTTTAAGTCAATTGGTTTAAACATATAAATGCTGATCTCGGGCAAATAAAAGATTATCTGCCTGCACCCACTGTGACTGTGGATGCTCTGTGTAATCAGATTAAGTGACACAAGATGAATGTGTAATATGTATTTATATCTTCCCTGATATTCTCTATTTGTCCAATGCATGAATAGCACTTTGCGATGATCTCTGGTGGCCTATCTCCTCATGCTTTCCTTTACAATGATGTCTTGAGCTGCAGTAGAAGTTAATCTTGTTTCCACCGTCACCTCTCCACACTGCTGAAGTGTACTGATATGTACTGGTAATAACCCTGTTGCTGTATTGCTCCTTTATGCATAGATTTGAAAGATTATTTACTTCGTACTTGCTTTACATGATGCTGTGAAAAGACATGTAACTAATAATTTGGCTGTCATCCAGAATGTTCAGCAGTATATCAATGCACTCTTTGCACCTTGAAGAAGTTATGTTCCCCAGATGGTGATTGACCCATCCACATCCACAAGGTTGCTGAAATTCACCTTTCTGAGTTTTTTCTATTTATTTTGTTACATTTGGCATCACTTGACACCACTGTGTGCCCGAATTGTGTTCCAATTTCAATGGAAGTCAACAAAAAGCAGGTAGTAATGAGTATGAAGGGCAAATAAAAGAAAAGCGAGAACACAAGTAAAAAAGAAATTGTGCAGTGATTTGTGCTATATATTTCAAGCAGAATAATGAATAAAGCAGGTGCATTTGGAAGTATGGTACTGTTGCTGTTACTAAAACATGATTGAAAGAAGGCCAGAAATGACCATCTTACAGTGTTGATAAAGGGCTAAGAAAGAAATAGATAGGGTTAAAGTAATAATCAAAGAAACAATTACAATCATGAGTTGAGATGGTACATTAGAAGGGTTGACAGATGGGGCATATGTATTTAACTGTGGAACCAAAAATGAGCAATCATACTGCGGAAATACACCACAGACTCTGCAACTCTCAGAAGGAGATAGAAAATCAAGTATTTAGGCAAATTGCTGAGAAATTCAGAAACAACAGGACAGTAATAAAGGATTTCTAATACTATAATTGTAACCGATAAAATCAGTATAAAATCATAAAGGGTACAAAATATTTGGACTTCATTCAGGAGAACTTTTTGTCAGCACATAGCCAGCTCAACAAGAAAGGAACTAATTGTAGATTTAATTTTAGGAAATGAAGCCAGGCTGGTGGAAAGGCTACGAATGATAAGTATTCAGGTTGTGGTGATCATATTTCAGTTTGATTCAAACTAGTTGTGAAGAAAGCAAAAAGATCAAGTGGAGAAAGGATTGTATTGCTAAGCTGAGGTGTGATTTGACAAATGTGGAATGGAAATAACTAGAGAATACAATGATGGATTGGTGGGAGCATAACAACATGAGAAATAGGAGCAGGATAGGCAATACTGCCCCACAAATATGCTTCGCCATTTCAAAATATCAATGCTAATGCGCTCAATTCCTCCTTTGAGCTAGCTCACCTTGGCCCTCAAATCTCTGATATTTCAAATAACTATTTACCACTCTTTTAACGCTTTCAGTGATCCCGCTTCCATAACTCTCTGGGGTGGTGAATTCCAGGTATTCACTACCCTCTGGGAGAAGAAATTCCTTTGCATCTCAGTTTTAAATAAGCGTCCTCTTATTCTGTTTCCCCTAATTCAACATTCTCCCATTAGTGGAAGCATCTTCTCAGTATCTACCCTGTCAAGCACCCCCGCCTCTCAGAATCTTATATGTCTCAGTAATATCAACTTTCAGAATACTAAACTTATATGAATAAAGACCTAACCTGTTTGTTTATTCCATGAATCAGCCAGTGAATTTCTTTTGAATTACCCCAATGCTAGTACATCATTTCTTAACTGTGAGAATCAAAACTTTACAAAGTACTCCAGGTATGGTTTCACCAAAGCCCTTTATGGTTGTAATAAGACTTCCTTATTTTTAAACTCCAACCCTCGAGAAACAAAGGCCAAAATTCAATTTGCCCTCTTAATTACTTGCTGCAGTTGCATGCCAATTTTTTTTGAGCTTTATACACAAGAACACCCAGATTCATTTGTGCTGCACTCTTTTGGAGTCTGTCCCATTTAAATAATAGTCTACCTTTTGCTTGTTCCTACCATACTTTCCTACATTGAACTCCATTTACCATGTTCTGTTTCCCATTCATTGTTGGGCATTTCCAGAGCATTGTTAGGCTGAATAGGGCACCTTTCTGGTCAGCGATGTGAAGCTGTTCAGCCGACAATCCTTTCTACCTCCTCTTCACTGAACCCACTGTCAGAAGCTCTAAGGTGGTTGACTGGCCACCTAACTCCTTCTCAATAAAGGAAGAGTGCAGCAACATTGACAGCTGCTGCTTCAGTGCTGCCTGTTAAAATATGCCAATAATCCATCCACTTGTGGCCTTTGTATGCTAGGAAATTGGAGGTACGTGTAGATTTCATTGGCTCCTTAACCATCTTATTGATTTCTTATTTGCTGAATTTGAAATTGTGAGAGATGTCCACATTTGGCTTTTTGTTTGGCATTTGTAAAATCGTGCACCAGCATGATAACTTTGGAGACCTATCCTGATGTTACCCGATGCCCCACGCCTTCCTCAAATTCACCATTACAATACACATCATAAAGTCCCAGCCTAGGGACCTAATTAGAGGACATGAGCAAATCTTAGAAGATAAAATCAATGAATCATAGATTTAGAAAAATGATCAGCCAACTCAGTAGAACTCTTTGAAGAAGTATTGTGTGTTCTGGATAAAAAGGAATCCGTAGAAGAACAAAAAACAAAGAACAGTACAGCACAAAACAGGCCCTTCAGCCCCCAAGCCTGCTCCGACACGTGATGCCTTTCTAAACAAAACCAAGTTTTGCCTCTATGCTGTCTGTATCCCTCTATTCCCTGCCTAATCTTGTATCTGTAAAGATGTTTCTTAAATGTTGCTAGTGTATCTGCCTTTACCTCCTCCTCTGGCAGCACATTCTAGGCACTTGCCACCCATTTGTGGAAAAAACATGTCTCTCATATCTGCTTTAAACTTTCCCGCTTTTACCTTTAAACCTATGTTCCGTAGTAATTGACATTTCTACCCTGAGAAAACGACACTGACTATCCATATTTTTCATGCCTTCCGTAATTTTGCAGACTTCTATCAGGTTGCTCCTCAGCTTCCAACATTCAAGTGAAAACTAATCAAGTTTATCCAATCTCTCCTCATAACTAATGCCCTCCAAACCAGGCAATGTCGTGGTATAACTTTGCTGTATCCTCTCTGCAGCCTCCTGGTCACATGGCAATCAAAACAGTATACAATATTCCTGGGTTTGAATCCCACCACAGCAGATGGTGGAATTTGAATTCAATAAATATCTGGAATTAAGAGTCTAATGATGACCATGAAAACGTTGCCAATTGTCGGAAAAACCCATCCGGTTCACTAATGTCCTATAGGGAAGGAAACTGCCATCCTTACCTGGCCTGGCCTACATGTGACTCCAGGCCCACAGCAATGTGGTTGATTCATAACTGCCCTCTGGGCAATTAGGGATGGACAATACATGCTGCCTAGCCAGCGACACCCCTCATCCCATGAATGAATAATTTAAAAAAGTGGCCTAACAAAAGTTCTATACAACTGCAACATGACTTGCCAATTCTTATACACCATGCCCTGAACAATGAAGTCAAGCAGGCCATATGTTTTCTTGACCACATTATCCACTTGTGTTGCCACTTTCAGGGAATTGTGGTCCTGTATGCCTCGATCCCTCTGTAATGCTTCTAATGCTTCTGCCATTTACTATAATGTAGAACGGAAAGACTAGACTCCACCTGCCAGGTGCTGTGCTTAGTCACTCAATGTATTTGTAATGATATAGAATCTCATTTTGTCTCCATCATAACATACTTTTCCATCTACATCTACATCTTATGCAAATTTAGCTGCCATGACTTTTCTCCCATCATTTTAACCATTTGTATATTGTATAAAATGGTTAGGCCTCAGTACAGCTCCTCTGAATCAATTTATGAACATATGTAATGAGGCCTAGATTACATCCAGGCTTGTGCAAGTAGGTGGCAAGCAAACATTGACATCTCTTATTATCTGTCCCTAATTGCCCATCCTTGGTTCTTTTAGGAAGGGAGTTCTATGAATTGGACCCAGTGACACTAAAGGTGTAGCAATAAAGTTAGAAAGTCAGAATGATGTGTGACTTGCAGCGGAACGTTTAGGAGGTGGTGATCTCATACACCTACTGCCCTTCTCCCTTTCAGTGCTAATACATGTGCAGTTGGAAAACGTGGCCTAAGGAGGCTGGGTGAGTCACTGCTTTGCACCCTGTAGATTGTACACACTGTTTCCATTGTACATTAGTGGCGAAGGAGGTAAATATTAAAAGTGGTGGATTGGGTGCCAACCAAATGGACTGTTTGTCCCAGATGATGTCGAGCTTCATGATTTTTTTGGAACTGGGGTCATCTCAGCAGATCATAAAACCTCTACAGTGTGGAAGTAGACCATTAAGCCTAATCAGTACACACTGATCCTCTGAAGAGCATCCCACCTAGAGACCCACCCTATCCCTGCATTTCCCATGGCTAATCCGCCTAACCAACACATCGCTGACCACTATGGGAAATTTAGTATGGCTGAACCATCTCATCTGCACATCTTTGGACTGTGGGAGAAAACCAGAGCTCACAGAGGGCAACCACATAGACAGGGGTAGAATGTGTAAACTCACATAGACAGTTGCCTGAGGGTGGGCTTGAACCTGTGTCCCTGGTGCTGTGGGACAGCAGTGCTAAGTATTCCACTGAGAGTATTCCACTGCACTCCTGATTTGTACTTTGTAGATTGAGTCAGGGATTGTGGAGACGAGAGGCGAATTACTTGCCATAGAATTCCTAACCTGTGACCTTTTTTTTAAGCCATATTATTTATGTGGCTATTACAATTCAGTTACTGGTCAATATTAAGCCACAGGATGTTGGCAGTGGAGGATTCAGTGATGGTAATGCCATTGAATGTCAAGAGATAAAGCTTAGATTCTTTCTGGTTGGCAAAATTCATTGTCAGGCACTTTTATGAACTGAGGAATGCAATGATTCAAGAAGGCAGCTCATCACTATGACCTTTTCCAGGCTAATAAAGGGTGGGCAATGCCTAGAAGATGACACCCACACTCCATGAATGAATACAAAGAAACATATTGCATTATTATCTACTCAAGTGGGCTTGAAGCTCTGTAATAATGGAGTATTAGATAAGATTGCAGGATGGTTTCGTACTGTTTGTACTGTTGTTTCTTCCCTCCTTTTCTCCTGACACCCATAAAAAGAGCAAATGGCACACCGTGAGCAATTAAACACGATAGTATTTTAGTTCTGACATGCTAGCACATGCTGCTTTCCAGCTTTGCTGACTGCTTGAAGGCAAGGGAAGTCAGCAGAAAAAAGCTTTCACTATAACATCCTTAACTGTATTTCATAACCAGTCTGAAGACGATGTGATTGCCATGGCAGCTAAGCAGTTTCCTTCCTTTGTCCCCTGTTACTTCATGAACAGCTAGGAGCTGCTTCCAGACCAGGCACAAGTTGCAAATCATGCAGCTGAAAGCGTATATGCATTTGTAAAACTTTTTGATGCATGTATAATTGTTACATCAATTAGACCTTTAATAACACAGAACTTCACTGTTGCTAAAAAAAATGACATTTTTGTCATTTTTTTTATCTTGCACTGATCAGGAAAACATGCAAGAAATACCAAAATAAAGGGAAAACAATACTTATACTATATGAGACAAGGGTGTTGATGAATGCTGTTATGTCTCAAAGATTGGCCGATCATGTCACAGTGAATCACTTTGGCTGTTAAATCAAATACTGACAGTAGCCAAACAATCGCCATTTACAAAAGACCGTACCACAGTGGCCAACATTAAATGTTATTCTGCATCAAGCAACATATGCTACATAATCCGGAGTTTGTGAAGAATTATGCTGACAATCAATGTAGGATTGTCAGTCAGGTTTGCAGTATGATGCATTTATTTGGACTGGAAACTACAAGTATGAATTTTCAGGGCCCTGTACATTGCAACCATAAAAAAATCTACATGTGCCACACTTATTTCATTATAACAAATAAGGTGAAATCCATTTTCTCCTGGTAACCAATTGATCCATCAGCGTCAAACTGCCTGGCTTAAAATTTAAATAAAACTTGACAATTAACTGCCAAGCATCATAAACTGGTGCATTCCCCATGGCAACATCACTATCAATCAGAGTTCACTTACCAACCAAATCAGGTATGTGAGAATGGAGCGACTGGTGTGTGAAGTGGGCTTAGCATTGCAGAGGTGACAGAGTATGAATATACCGCTCTTGGTTTAAAGGGCTATGATCTTAATTACTATGTACACAAAGAAAAACTTGTTATGAATTGAACTTAGACAAGTTTCAGCTTTTGAATTCATTGAAGCAGTTTTTATTAAACTAACTAACAGAGAGAGAGAGCAGTATTATAAAATGCCTAACTCTCCTAATACATTACATTCCATGTTTTTTTCAGGGCAGCGGAGGGGCCTCAGGGTTCACATGCGTAATTCTCAGAAGGTGGCCAGTCAAGTTGAAACAGTTGTTAAGAAAGCTTATAGGATCTTTGGGTTTATAAATAGAGTCATGGAGTATAAAAGCAAGGAAGTCAAGAACATCTCCAAAAATAATTGTTCCGATCACGTTTGGAATACTTTAGTTCTGGGAACCTTACTAAGGAAGGACATTAAAACACTGGAGACAGTCAAAGGAAATTTACGAGAATGATACCAGGAATGAGGAATATTAGATACAAGGAAAGATTAGAGAGATTGGGCTTATTCCTCTGGGAGCAGAAAAGATTAAAACTGTTTTTCTTTATTCATTGGATGAGCGTGTCACTGGCTAGGCAGCATTTATTGCCCATCCCTAATTGTGCAGAGGGCAGTTATGAGTCAATCACATTGTTGTGGGTCTGGAGTCACATGTATATCAGACTGGGTAAGGATGGCAGTTTCCTTCCCCAAAGGACATTAGAGAACCAGATGAATTTTTTGAACAATTGACAACAGATTCATGGCCGTCGGTAGATTTTTAAATTCTGGATATCTATTGAATTCAAATTCTATGATCTGCTGAGGCAGGATTTGAACCTGGGTCCCCAGTATGGGTCTCGGGAATAACAGTCCAGCGATAATACCACTAGGCTATTTCCTCCACAGGTGACCTTATCGATGTGTTCAAAATTATGGACAAATTTGTCAGGATAAGAAGGATATCTTGTTTCCACTAGTTGGTCTGTCAGTAACTAGGGGGTCGCAATTTCAAGATTGTCAGCAAGATAGCTAGAATGAGCTGAAGAAAAACTTCTTTACCCAGACAGTTATTAAGATTTGGAATGTGCTGCCTGGGACAGTGGGGGAGGTGGATTCCAAAGGAGTTCCAAAAGAGCACTGGATATTTATTTAAAAGTGATGAAATTAGAAGGCTGCAGAGATAGGACAGGAGAGTGGAATAGGTTGGGTAGCTCTTTTGAGAGCCAGTACAGTCACAATGGGTTGAATGGCCTCTTTCTGTACAATAAAATTCTATGATTCTATGCCCGCTAAATGAAAATTCATATATAAAATGGTAAGTGATTTGGAGAAAACTTGCAGATGGCAGTGTTCCTATGCACCCACCTCCCTTTGTTCTTCTTGGTGGAAGAGTTTGCAAATGTTGAAGTTGTTATTGAAGGAGCTTTGGTGAGTTTATACAGTGCATCTTATAGATAGTAGATTGAAGGTGGAGGGAGTGAAATTTGAAGATGATGGATGAGCTGTAAATCAACAGGGTTGCCTTATCCCAGATGGTGTTGAACTTTTTGTGTGGTTGGAGCTACAGTCAAACAGGCAAACCACAGACATTCTACCATATTCTTGATTATTGCCTTGTTGATGGTGGACAGGCTTTGGAGACACAGGAGGTAAGTTATTCTTAGCCTCTAAATTGCTTTTCAGCCACAATATTGATATGGCTAGTCTTATTCAGTTCCTGGTCAATATTAATCCCCAGGATATCCCTAGGTTGACACAGTGTCTCAGTGGTTAGGAACAAAAACAGAAGTTGATGGAAAAGCTCAGCAGGTCCATCAGCATTTGTAAAGAAAAAGCAGAGTTAATGTTTTGGGTCTGGTGACCCTTCCTTAGAACTGGCAGCTCAGTGGTTAGCACCGCTGCCTCACCCAGGTTCGATTTCACTCTTGAATGACTATCTGTGTGGAGTTTGCAAGTTCTCCCTGTTTCTCCTAGGGTTTCTTCTGGGTGCTCCAGTTCCTTCTGATAGTCCAAGGATGTGCAGATTAGGTGGATTGGTCATGCTAAATTGTCCATAGTGACTAGAGATCTGCAGGGAAGGTGGATTACAGGGATAGGGTAGGGGGCTAAGCCTGGTTGGAATTATTTTTGGAAGGTTGGTGCAAATTCAATGGGCCAAATGGTCTCTTTCTGCACTGTAAGGATTCCATGTTGCTCGTGAAGGATTCATGGATATGGTGATGACTTGTTAAATATTGCTTCTTTGTTGTTCAAAGGCCCAGGTTTAATACTCTGGAGATATGGGTTCAAATTTCATCACAGTAGCTGGTGGAAAGAGAAAATCTATAATGTAAGATTAGCCCCAGAGATGGTGAGCATGAAACTATCATTAAGTTCAGTAAAAGCCTTCAGGGAAGGAAATCTGCCATCCTCACCTGGTCTGGCTTGCATATGACCCAGACCCACATCAGTATCATTGACTCTTGGCTACTGCTTAAAATGGCCTAACAAGCCAATCAGTTCCAGGACAATTAGGGATGGAGAAAAAATGTCAGCCTTGCCTGGACACACATCCTATGAGAGAATTTTTTAAAAAGTTAATGGTTTCCCTAACTACAATATGACTAAACCAGCATCAAAAATACTCGAAATGCAATAGATTGAGTTGTATATCTTTAATTGTAACTACACATATGAATAACTTTATCCTATTACTACTACCCATATCTTAGAAAAAAAATCTTTAAAACCAGAATAAGTTTAGTAAAAATATCATCAATTAAATGAAAAAGTGAACAAAACAACTTTTCTTGCTTCCTACATATTTTCAATTAATCTGTCTGATGTTTTTCTCTTTCGGTCTGGGTTTTCCTTTCTATTTCCATTAGCTTGATTCTGCTCTCTGAACATCTATGACTATGTCAAATCTGAACTTTCACTTTGACGATCAACTTCACTTAATGTTTGGAATTGTGACATTTATTGATTAGTCTTATTCAAAGACCCTTGGTTCCTTTGTACTCCTGAGAAATTCTGAGACACTGGCAAACTTTCAATTTTATTTGTGGCATTCACTTTGAACTGTAAAAGGAATTGGACTATTGGACTAGAGGTTTATCACATTCTCCTTTTGTCAGATTTCCCCTTTCAAGCAAATAATCTTTGTAACATTGACAGAATATTGCTCCAAACTTCACTAATTGCCTTCACTAATGTAATTAGCCTCTTTTCTACAGCACCAATCATGTAGCTCTCCTTGATGTTCTGTCCAGCACTGAACCAAGTTTCCTGCCTCTTGTGTCATGACTACTGTTCATATTGTCTTGCTTTTCTCTTATACTGCTAATAACATTAGGCTTAAACAAACTAAACTTAATCAGAGGAGTACGCTCAAACAGTAACTCATAAGTTGAGCAGTCTGTTGTAGAATGTTGGGTTATTCTGTGAATGAACAGAAAATTGCTTAGTTTGCATCAAAGGAAAACCTGGAAATTATTGCCTGGTTTGATACATCACGAACATTCCTGCATAGAGTGTTTCACATTGAAGTAGTTCTTTGAGCAGCACTATTTGTTGCACGTGATAGGTTGCTACTTGGGTATATTTGTCACCATTCTTACTAATGTACTTTTACTTGTTTGAAAGATGCAAAATGCCCATTAGAATTACTGATTGCTGATTGGCCACAACTCTCATATTAACCAAAAAAAACCCCAATGTTTTCTTGGATCTAGTAAATGTGATAAAATCGGGTCAGCATTCCAGTAAATGAGCATTAACAGGCTTTATTAAACATGACTATAATCAAAGTATACCTTGGAAATCTTTACACTCAGGTCTCAGTTATATGTGATTGGATGTCATTATGATTTAATATTTCACGCACATGCTGTACTTAGAAGTAAAGTTAACTCCTTACTTCACATCTCTGCCAAATTTGCTCTTCCTACAAATTACTAACCTCATAGGGTTTTCATCCAACATCTATTTCTCCCTCACTCCCTCCATATGTTTTCCACCTGAAACATAAATCTTCAAACATTTTCTCAGCCCTTATGGAGGATATATGTGCTCCCTTATCATTTCCAATTGGAAGGTGAGCAAATTGATAGATTAGGATGCCAGCTTCTTACATCAGATAGTTCCTGGGTTGTAACACTGCAAAGACCTGACCGTGTGAACAGAGAAGACCAATCGAGGAAAAATGGATTTGAGAGAGGGCACTACATAACTCAAATTATCACAACCCTTTGAAAAGGAAAACAACGAACTGAAATTCTCCCTTTCGTGTCAGTAGAAGAATAGGCTGTGCAAATGATGATGATACAACTAATAGTAATGTTACTCTAACAAAATAGAGCAGATTGGAAGCAAACATCAGACAAGAAAATAACACGAAAGAAAGAGATCTTAGATTCTACATAAGAAAGGTGTATTCAGTAATCTGAATCGCAAATGAAAGAATATTAAAGTACTGATGCAGTGGAAGGAACTTACTTCAGAATAAGGAGCCAGCAACCTCAAAGAATATGTGCATAGACACCCACAGCCCAGAGATACTAAGAAGAAGCATTTATGTATCTCGTAACTATATTAACCTGAAGCATAAAATAAAGCATGGTGGCAGTGAGAGAAAACTCCAGAGCCAGGATTTGATGTCCACGGCACACAGCAGAAAATCACGAAGGGTTAAAAGGCCAGAAAAGAATGTCAGGTGACTTTGAACGCATAGCAGCAGGGCAAGAATTCTCCAGAGGCTGGGCAAGCACCTCAGAAGACCTCAAAACCAAAGATTCACGTCAGAAAGACTGCGGAGAACAAAAGCACTGAAACAGAACTCTTCACATAAAAGGAAGAAGAAATCCAAGCATTCACCCATGCTAGTGAGATGTAACATTTGATTGAGATAGCAGCTCAGTTAGAGGCTTTACCATTACCATGGCCATTTAAAACCACTGGAGTCCTACAATAAAGACAGAAATAGCAGCAACTTCAATGCTATAGAATTTAATAAGACTTGCAAACGAAGAAGCAGCAACATCAAATCAGCCAACATCAAATCAGCATGCTTTTGAATTCTATTTGTCCAAAAACAGATGATGTTCAGGTAAGTTAAAATGTGAAAGACAGGATATGAGGAATTAATTGAAGTGATTGACGTATCTTTACCTCCACAAAAAAAAATTAGTCACAGAATGGACAATAATCAATAATCTTAACAACAGGGAAAATCGATTTAGGCTTTTTAATCAGTTTTATATTGATTGGCAGGATGTTACAGGTATGAAACTTTAAATAACATTTATGTTAACTTGAGGTCTCATTGTAGTTGGTGTGAGGGATGGAAAATTGTTAAATTTTCTTTAATCTAAGGTTGACAATGTTGAAACAAGAGATCAAGTACCCTACTCACATAGAGATAAGTACCCAAAGATCAGTCTATTCCACAAGGATACATTGGGCATCCTACTGACATGACTTGATGGAATACACCCTGTGATAGAATCAGTACACTCCTGACAGCCCACCAAAATGCCAGAAGATTGAGATTAATACAATTGATGATAATCATTTATTCAAGATGTAGGTCAAAATAAGACATAGCACAAGTTGTTTCAAAACTGGCTGATAGATTGACAAGCTTAATGCTTGTGAAAGTTCAAACAGCAAGTATTAAACTCCAAGCCTCGTGGACAGAAAGCTTAAAGTAGCTGCCATATCACCACAAGACTCAGTCATAAAGCAAGAGAAGTGAGTGACACACTCAACATTCTAAAGAATCATAATACTTCACTATTTAGTAGAAGTGTCTATATTCAGCTAGGTGCCTTAAAGAAACTGAATATATTATGTTAGAATGACAATGGAGGAGAATTTTTACACATGTTCCCAAAGTTACTCAGAGGCTTCGACAAAGCAAAGCAGGAGAATTACTCTGCATGAATATACTTTGCCCATCCACCTTTACACTTCAAGAACAATTCCTCATCCTCTGTTGGAAAACATGAAATCTCAGTGGGGCAGCATGAGAGAAAATGAGATAATTTCTACGCTATTTCACCAGTTGACGAAATTAGTAAGAACCAAATTTGTTATTAAATTAGACACAAACAGTAGATTTTGGCAGATCTTCTAGGCTTTAAGTTAACATTGTTGACTACACTCATTGCTCCATTTGGACAGTATTGCTTTAATAGTCTACCATCTGGAATGTCTCCTGCACCGGAAATTTTTCAGATTGATATCAAGAAGTTTGGAAGGAAATCAAAGAACCATTTGCCACATGGATGATATCCTAATCCATGGTTAAACAAAAAAAGGACATGATTAGAGGGTCAGGGAAGTATTAAGGGCACTACATGCAGCCCTACACCAATGAGAAAATGTCTAATAGACATATAATTGAATGTCATTTGTTAATGATGGAATGTTCTACTTTTTTTTGGAAATGCTTTATCACTATACCAATTGAGTTCTTGGTCTGCATTTTGTGATGACTAAATATTCATGTAGAACCTGTGTGGACTATCTTGTCTCAGTTACCTCACTGAGGATGTGAGGAGGATAAGGGCCATGAGTGAATTTCTAGCAATGAAGTGCATAAATGATATATAGAACTTCTAAGGCGCTATTATTTAAATGGGCATTCTTAACTGGTCTCACTCAACCTTTAAGAAAGATTCTGAAAAATGGCTGCATGGTGCTAAATTCAGGAACAGACAACAGCTTTTCAGAACATTAAGGAGAAATTGCTCTTCGCAGATATTCCAGCTCACTATAATCCAGGTTTATCACTAAACTAGCCAAGGATGCCATCATCCACAGGACTATGGCCATTCGTTATCCAGTTGAAAAGTGATGAAATGAGAAAACCGTGTATATTTGATGTTGAGAGATTTAATGAAGTTGAACAGAAGAACACAATGTTAGAAAAGAGGGCATTAACAGTTACATTGGGTTGTCAAAGACTTTCAGACTATCTAATGGGATTGAGCTTTCAGATTGAGATGCATGAGTGGTGTCATTAAAATCAAGAGAATGCAAATATGGCACTAAAAATACAAACATTCAAGCTTAGATTGAGAAGGTACAGATATATAATAGTCTATGTTTCAGGAAATACATACGAAACACCCAACACACGCTCAAGGGCAGTAATAGCTTTAGCAGACAAAGAAGATTTAACTACTATCAAAGAAATGGAATCATTTTCTCCTGCAATTACAAATATTCTATTTTTAACTGAGAGAAAACTGAGAGAAAGTCAAATAGCTCAGAAAGTAGACAAGGTTAGACATTCTGCACAGTTGAAAAAGTACCATGAGCAAAAACAAGTTGTGAAAGACTTATTGCATTGGCATATGACCATAGAAAAGTTGCACTGAGGTCACTGAGATAAGATAATCCACACAGGTTCTACGTGAATATTTAGTCATCACACAATGCTGACCAAGAACTCAATTGGTATAGTGGCTGTGGATCAATTTAGAATGTTCTAATGACAGATGGGCATTTGGGTGAATTTACAGAGATCTGCAGATAGCTTATCACTGTCAACAAAGTTAGCCTTCAGCATAAACACTGCTGAGTGTTACATGCTGCTGGTTTTGAAGGGTGGGGCATAAGGACAAAAGTCATTTGAAATGGCTCATGTGGAGGTTTGAAAGTTTTATGGCAATGGATCTTTTCACCATGAAACAACACCAATGATACATTGTTTCCCTGAACCAACTCTTAGAGTCTACAATCAGTGCAGTCGGACTGAAGACTTTAATTACAGTGCTACATTTGACGGGGCTATTTACATGCCTTATTGTTTGAGAATGGTTCAGCAGGCGTGGCAGCATCTGTGAAGGAAGAAACAGAGTTAACATTTCAGGTCCAGTGACCCTTGGATATTCCTGGAATATCCTCATCTATCACCCACTGTACAGTACTGCCTCTGTGCCTCATGTCAGATGCCTTACCTAAAGTTTTGTGGGCCTGGTTGCTACTTACCATACAGTAAGGTTAGATCTGCATTTTAATAAGTGTTCATTAACAAGTTTTATTAAGTACAATTTTATGCACAAGATGGTATAAAAGGATTTCTCTGGGGCTCTATAAACTCAAGATTCAGTTGCATTTAATCTGATATCATAGCTCCTAATGCACATGCTCAGTAGCGATTCTTAGAGTAAAGATGCAAATAACTCTTTAGCCTACAAAAGGAAGTCAATATTTTTCCCGTGTTTATTAATCACTTCAGTTAACTGAAAATTAGAAGCGATTGCTTCTGGTCAATTAATAATGTATAATTAAAGCTGTCCTCATATTTGAAACAGTAATGAGTTTTACCATGCTAGCTACCGAGTTATTCAAATATGACAAAAGAGGTTAAATTGATCAGGTTAAAGTGTAGCTTGTCACTAATCACTACAACCAAAGTATTGATACCGTCTTTGTTCCATTATATGGAGTAGCACATGTTGATGAGTGGAAGACTAATGTTAGTGTGAGAGATTGCAGTTTCACTCCAGACTACTGGGCAGAAGGCATTTCCCGAAGTCATGAGTGATTTACGCATTCCAAACAACAAATTGCTGAAAACATAAATTGTCATACTTTCAGTTACCATGGCACTAACATGTAGTACTCTGGTTTAGGTAGTTCACTATCACTAATCTTTCCATCTGAAGCAGGGTTTGTCTCAATTTTAGCGACAGACAATAGGCCACTGGTGAGTGTAAACAACAGAGGCACATGTCTTAAACAGGAAAAAACAGTAAGACATTGCCTAATAGCAAAATGTACAGTTTACATAACTTACTAGGCATAATTACTAAGCACTGTTGGGAGTGGTACAGAAAACCCCTGCTCACTTTAGGTACTTGTGCAGAACTCTTCTACTTCCACCCAAAGACTGGGTGACATAATCAAAATGGATGGAGTTTAATTTAATATAAGATTAACCCCTTGAGAACTATTATCTTACACAACCTAAGGAACAATTAGATTGATTTTGGAATTAATTTACCATTAGCTGAAATCTGGAATGCAACTGAGAGCATTAATGAACTTGCATTTCACATTTCAGAGGACTGTAAACGCATTACTTTCATGAATGGATTTCCTCCTGACAAAGTTTTGGAACTACTGTATTGAAAACAGTGTGGTAACTTTAGCCATTTTTTCCCCTGATAGTCTACAAAATAAAGACATTACCAAACCATTCATGAAGTGGTCTCAGTACCAGGATGACTGCATTAACAATATGTACATATGTATTTGGAGTGGCGTTGTTGTGGTTAATGCAAGTCTGGCATCAGCAATATCATACGATTCTGAATTAGAATTTCTGCTTGAGTATTCTTCAAAATCTAACAGCATTTGGTTTGGAGCCTGGCAAGAGTTGAGAAGTGGGTGGAATAGATATTTTAAACTTCCTGTAAAAATTCCAAGCCTGAAATAGTCAATTTTCAATTACAAAGAGTCTGATTAGCATCTTATAACAACTGGTCTTTCCTTAAAAAGACACTCACTTACTGGCCCTAATCAACTGAGGTAGGTGTATTCTGTAACCATTGTTTAGGTATGTCAATGGTGAGGCAGACAACAAAATGCCATTTTTACAAAGCTGAAAACAAAATGCCACAATGTGGATGGCAACTTCTGGATCTTCACATTTAAATGTACATCTGTTCCTTGCATAAAGTTGCTGCATTCATGAAGGCCATAAATCCATAAATACAAATAGGTTTCATTCACCTCGCCATCATTTTGACAGTAATCCTGGCCCAATGTAACAAGTGGAGCTCCTAAAAAGTGAAGGCTTTCAACAATTTTTGGCGAAATTTTAGTATAACTACTAGAGGGTTATCAACAATTAACCATTAAGATATTCCATTCTAATTAATATGAAACTTGATTTAAGCGGCAGGAGAGGTGAGAGCACGAGCTGGGGGGTAGCAGGAAGGTAAGGTTTTCCTTATAAAAACTTGCCTCGTGAGTCAGCGGCCTTCTTAATTTGAGCAGCCGGAGTGGTAAGAGCGCAAGCTAGGAGGTGAACTATTATATTCAGGCATTAGCTAAACCCGAAACACTACACGTGTGGTGTCTCCCACCCATCCTCCTCCTCTAACCAAAAAAAAAGACTGCATGGAGGGTTGGAAAGGTAAGGTAATGCTCTCTTTCTTTATTCTTTTGGCAATCTAGAGAAGAGGGAATGGAAACTAGGGGAGTTGCATGCTCCTCTTGTAGGATGTGGGAGGTAAGGGTCACCACTAGTGTCCCTTCTGACTTCACCTGTGAGAAGTGCATCTAACTCCAGGTCCTCACAGACCACGTTAGGGAACTGGAGCTGGAGCTGGTTGAACTCCAGATCATTCGGGAGGCTGTGAGAGTGATAGAGAGGAGTTATAGGGAAGTTGTCACACTCAAGTTACAGGACAAAGGTAGCTGGATGACTGTCAGAAGGGGGAAAGGGAATAGGCAGACAGTGCAGGGATCCCCTGTAGCTGTTCCCCTCAATAATAAGTACGCCACTTTGGATACTGTTGGGGGGACAACCTAACAGAGGAGTGCTATGGTGGCCAGGTCTCTGTCACTGAGCCTGGCTCTGTGGCTCAGAAGGGAAGGGGGGAGAATAGGAGAGCATTAGTGATAGGAGATTCAATGGTTAGGGGAACAGACAGGAGATTCTGTGGTACCGAGCAAGACTCCCAGATGGTATGTTGCCTCCCAGATGCTAGGGTCAGAGATATCTTGGATTGAGTCTTCAAGATTCTAAAAGGGGAGGGAGAGCAGCCAGAAGTCGTGATACACATTGGTACCAATGACATAGCTAGGAAACGGGATGTGGACCTGAAAAGTGAATATAGTGAGTTAGGTTGGAAGCTAAAAGCCTGGATGAGCAGAGTAGTAATCTCGGGATTACTATGGGTGCCATGGGCTAGTGAGGCCAGAAATAGAGAACGAGTGCAGCTGAACAGTTGGCTACAGAGCTGGTGTAGGAGAGAGGGCTTCAGATATGTGGATCATTGGGATACCTTCTGGGGAAGGTGGAACCTGTACAGGAAGGACTGGTTGCACCGGAACTGGAGGGGCACCAATATCCTGGGCGGAAGGTTTGCTACAGCTCTTTGGGAGAGTTGAAACTAGGTTGGCAGGGGGATGGGAACCGGAGATACAGGTAAGAGGATGGGGTAACCACTGTACAGGCAGATACAGCAAGCAGAGAATCTGTGAAGAAGGGTCAGCAGTTGATAGGGCAAAATTGCAGTCAGTGTGACGGGTTGAGGTGTGTCTACTTCAATGCAAGAAGTGTCAGGAATAAGGGTAACGCATTTAGAGCATGGATCAGTACTTGGAACCACAATGTTGTGGCCATTAAGGAGACTTGGATAACACTGCATCAGGAATGGTTGTTGGATGTTCTGGGGTATAGATATTTTAAAAGAAATAGGGAGGGAGGTAAAAGATGTGGGGGAGTGGCATTGCTAATCAGGGATGGTATCACAGCTGCAGAAAGGGAGGTCGTGGAAGAGGGTTTTTCCACTGAGTCAGTATGAGTGGAAGTCAGATACAGGAAAGGAGCAGTCATTTTATTGGGAATTTTCCATAGACACCCCGATAGCAACAGAAATACTGAGGAACAGATTGGGAAACAGATTTGGAAAGGTGCAGAAGTAATAGGGTTGTTGTCATGGGTGATGTCAACTTCCCTAATATAGACTGGAATCTCCAAAGTGCAAATAGATTGGATGGAGCAGATTTTGTCAGGTGGGTCCAGGAAGGATTTCTGATTCAATATGTAGATAGGCCGAATAGAGGGGAAGCCATATTGGATTTGGTGCTTGGCAACGAATCAGGCCAGGTGTCAGATCTCTTGGTGGGAGAGCATTTCAGTGATAGTGATCACAACACCCTGACCTTTACTATAGTCACGTAGAGGGATAGGAGCAGATGGTATGGGAAAGTATTTAATTGGGGGAGGGGGAAGTACAACGCTATTAGGCAAGAACTGCAGAGCATAAATTGAGATCAGATGTTCTCAGGGAAATGCATGACAAAAATGTGGAGGTTGTTCAGGGAACAGTTGCTACGAGTACCCGATAGGTTTGTCCCACTGAGGCAAAGAATGGATGGTAAGGTGAAGGAACCTTGGATGACAAGACACGTGGAACACCTAGTCAAGAGGAAGAAGGAAGCTTACTTAAGGCTGAAGAAACAAGGATCGAACAGGGCTCTAGAGGCCTACAAGGCAGCCAGGAAGGAACTGAAGAATAGACTTAGGAGACCAAGAAGTGGGTATGAGAAAACCTTGCCGGGTAAGAACAAGGAAAACCCCAAGGCATTCTATGCTTTTGTGAGGAACAAGAGGATGGCCAGAGTGAGGGTCGGGCCAACCTGGGATAGTGGAGGGAACTTGTGCGTGGAGTCAGAGGAAGTAGGGAAGGTCCCTAATGAATACTTTGCTTCAGTATTCACCAATGAGAGGGACTTTGACGTTTGTGAGGACAGCATGAAACAGGCAGATATGCTCAAGCAGGTTGTTGTTAGGATGTGTGAGAAATTTTGAAAAACATGAGGATAGATAAATCCCCTGGGCCAGAGGGGAAGTACGCAAAGTTACTATGGGAAACGAGGGAAGAGATTGTTGTCCCTTTGGCAATGATCTTTGCGTCCTCACTGTCCACTGGAGTAGTACCAGATGATTGGAGGGTGGCAAATGTCATTCCCTTGTTCAAGAAAGGGAATAGGGATAATCCTGGGAATTACAGACTGGGCAGTCTTACTTCTGTGGTGAGCAAATTATTGGAGAGAATTCTGAGATAAAGTATTTATGATTATTTGGAAAAACACAGTTTGATTAGAAATAGTCAGCATGGCTTTGTGAGGGACATGTTATGCCTCACAAGTCTTATTGAATTCTTTGAGAATGTGACAAAACACATTGATAAAGGTCGAGCAGTGGCTGTGGTGTATATGGATTTTAGCAAGGCATTTCATAAGGTTTCACATGGTAGGCTCATTCAGAAAGTAAGGAGGCATGGGATTCAGGGAAATTTGGCTGTCTGGTTACAAAACTGGCTGTCCAATAGAAGACAGAGGGTGGTAGTAGAAGGAAAGTATTCAGCCTGGAGCTTGGTGACCAGTGGTGTTCCGCAGGGATCTGTTCTGGGACCCCTGCTCTTTGTGATCTTTATAAATAACTTGGACGAGGAATGGAAGGGTGGGTTATTAAGTTTGCCGGTGATGCAAAGGTTGGTGGAGTTGTGGACAGTGTGGAGGGCTGTTGTAGGTTGCAATGGGACATTGACAGGATGCAGAACTGGGCAAAGAAGTGGCAGATGGAATTCAACCCAGAAAAGAGTGAAATGATTCATTTTGGAAGGTCGAATTTGAATGCAGAATACAGGGTTAATGGCAGGATTCACGGCAGTGTGGAGGAACAAAGGGATCTTGGGATCCACATCTATAGATCCCTCAAAGTTGCTACCTAAGTTGATAGGGTTGTAAAGAAAGCGAATGGTGTGTTGGCTTTCATTGTCGGGGGAATTGTGTTTAAGAGCCGCAAGGTTATTCAGCAGCTCTATAAAACTCTGGTTAGACCACACTTGGAATATTGTGTTCAGTTCTGGTCACCTCATTATAGGAAAGATGTGGAAGCTTTAGAGAGGGTGCAGAGGAGATTTACCAGGATGCTGCCTGGACTGGAGGGCAGGTCTTATGAGGAAAGGTTGAGGGAGCTGGAGCGAATTTTTCATTGGAGCGAAGGAGGACGAGAGGTGACTTGATAGAGGTGTAGAAGATGATTGATAGAGTGGATAGTCAGAGACTTTTTCCTAGGAAGGAAATGACTATTATGAGGGGGCATAATTTTAAGGTGATTGGAGGAAGGTATAGGGGAGATGTCAGAGGTGGGTTCTTCACACAGAGAGTGGTGGGCGTGTGGAATGCACTGCCGGCAGTGGTAGTGGAGTCAGATACTTTAGAGACTTTTAAGCAACTCTTGGGTAGAGACATGGAGGGTAGGAAAATGTTGGGTATGCAGGGTAGTTTGATCTTAGAGTAGGATAGTAGGTCGGCACAACATCATGGGCCGAAGGCCTGTACTGTGCTGTACTGTTCTATGTTCTATGTTTCTAAGGTTTTGGAGTAGCTTGGGTTGTGGATGTTGAGGTTGGTTGGCTCGCTGAGCTGGTCTGTTGTTTCACAGACATTTCGTTAACATGCTGGGTAACATCCTCAGTGCAGCCTCTGATGAAGAACTTGGCCCCATATACACTCCACTATGAAGGAAAGCCGGAAGTGAGGCTATCCACCTCAACGGACTCCAGAGTTTAAAAACCAGGTGGGAAAACATACCGATGCTTCATCGAAGGCTGCACTGAGGATGTTACCAAGCATGGTAACGAAACGTCTGCCGAGCAACAATCCAGCTCAGCGAGCAAACCAACCTCACGTTCTATGTTTTCAACCAGGGTTATATTTTCCTTTCAAAGTCATGGGTCAAACTATCTTCAACAGGAGTAATTCTTGGATTCTATTACCTTTTGCTATTTAAAGTTTTTGCAAAGATTTGTAGCTCGGGCTGTGCAGGCTGACAGCTCCATCAGCAATGATAACATATTTAAACTACTAGGCATGTGCCTCACCACTCACTTTGTCTTTAATGGCCAAGTATACAAACAGATCACTGATACACTATTGGGGTCACCCATCTCAGGACTCATTGCAGAAGCAGTCATACAAAGACCAGAACACACCACCCTCCGCCAGGTCCAACCTAAGCTGTGGATCCGGTATGTAGATGACATATTTGCCATTATTAAATGCAACAAATTAGAAGAGACCCACCAACTAATCAATAATGTATTCATGGGGATTAATTGCACAAGGGAAGAAGTAAACAATAATCAACTTCCGTTTCTGGACGTCAGAGTTGAGCATATGACCAACGGGGAGTTCTAAACCTCGGTATACAGGAAAGCTGCTCACACTGACCAAATTCTCAGCTTCCACAGCAACCACCCCAACGCCCACAAACAAAGCTGCATTAGGACACTGTCTAAGTGGGCCATGACACACTGCAAAACTCCGGAACTATATAGGAAAGAAGAAGAACATCTATATAAAATCCTTGCAACAAACAGAAATCCCGGCAACATCATCCACAGATGCCTACTAAACAGACAACAACAGGAGGACCCAGTACGCCCTAACACACTGGCCACACTGCTCTACATCAAGAACGTATCAGAACTGACAACAAGACTCCTACGACCACTAGGAATCATGGTGGTCCACAAGCCCACAGCCTCTCTACGACAAACACTCACAAGGATTAAAGACCCCATTCCCACAACATGCAGAACTAATGTTGTTTACAAAATACTATGCAACGTCTGCCATAAACATTACATCGAACAGACAGGAAGGAAACTAGCCATCAGAATACACGAACATCAGCTAGCAGCAAAATGGCACGACGAACTTTTCATGATATCGGTACACTCAGACAATGAAGGTCATCAGTTTAACTGGGACAAGGTAACCATGGTAGCCCAAGCCAAACATAGACATGCAAGGGAATTCCTAGAGGCATGGTCCTCAACCTGTAATGCATCAACAAACATATAGAATTAGACCCCATGTACAAGCCCATACAGATCAAAACTGGAAATGAAACCATAACGGACCAGACAGTATAAATTGTAACCGGAGTCGAAGAACATCGCTTCATTGGAGGCTCCACTGATGATGTTACCTAGCATGGTGACGAAACGTCTGAACAAGAACAAGCCAGCTCAGTGAGCAAGTCAACAACCTCATCTTATGCTATTACTATGTTCCTCCAAGTTCCCTCCTTGGAATGTGAAAATGAATGAATCATTTCACCCTTTAATTACAGATCTGTAACATGGCATTGGACTGATAAACATGATGGGAGTTGAAAAGAGGTGTAACATCTAATGACAGGGATGCCTGTGTTAAAACATTATGATGAAGTGACGAATTCATTGGGGAATGGTCTTGAGTTAACCGGTTCAGAAATAGACACAGTGTAACAATGGAATTATCACAATATACTGTGTATGTCTCGAGGATTTATATTCTCAGTGTCGCTATACCCAAGTACTGAATTTTTTTTGCAGCTCTCAAATTTTATCCCAACAATTTCTGCTTGTGCAAATGCAGAAAAGTGGGTAGACAGTGAGGAGACACTGTCTTGAGATCTACACCTGGGTTGTGGTAGAAAAGGCAACAGGGTACTAAAGGAAGTGAGTGGTAGAAACCTTATACAGTCAAGTAAAACTACCTGTATGAAACTTATCGCAGAGGAAAAAGAAACCGCTGGTATCCTTCCTCTATGGCCTGGAGATTTTGGCCCAGATTTTCTAGTAAGCATCATTGCTATCGCTCATGAAGTTTCCTCTCCCAACAATACTGCCCATTCTCAGCCAGAACGTTTAATTGTGCCTAAGGCAGTAAGTCAGTGCAGCTTTTCAAGATGAAGACCTGTAAGAATACATTAGCTGCCATATTATAAAGGCAAAGAGTCATAGAGTCATATAGTGTGGAAACAGAAGCTTCTGTCCAACTTATCCGTGCTGACCAGACAGCCCAATCTGACCTACTCCCACTTGCCAGCATTTGGACCATATCCCTCTAAACACTTCCTATTCATATGCCCATCCTGATATCTTTTAAATATTGTAAATATACCCACCTCCACAACTTCCTCTGACAGCTCGTTTTCTGTACATGTACTACCGCCAGGTCCTTTCTAAATCTTTCCCCTCTCACCTTAAACCTATGTCCTCTAGTTTTGGACTCCCGCACACTAGGAAAAAGACTTTGGCTATTCATCCTAACTATGCCCCTCATGATTTTTTAAACCTCTATAAGGTCACCCCTCAGCCTCCATTGCTACAGGAAAGTAGCCCAGCCTATTCAGCCTCTCCCCATACGTCAAACTCTCCAGCCCCAGCAACATCCTTGTAAATCTTTTCTGCACCATCTCAAATTTAACAACATCCTTTCTAGAGAAGTGTGACCAGAATTGTAAGCAGTATTCTAAAAGTCGCTTCATGAGTGTCCTCTACAGCTGCAACATAACGTCCCAACTCCTATACTCAATGTTCTGACCAATGAAGGCAAGCGTGCCAAATACCTTCCTCGCAACCCTATCTACCTAAGACTCCACTTTCAGGGAACTATGCACCTGCACACCTCGGACTCTAAGTTTGGCAACATTCCCCATGGTTCTACCATTAACTGTATAAGTCCTGCTCTGATTTGCCTTGAAAAAAATACAACATCTCACATTTATCTAGATTAAACACCATCTGCCACTCCTCAGTCCATTAGCCCATCTGATCAATGTCCCGTTCTACTCTGAGATAATTTTCTTCACTGTCCACTACTCCATCTATTTTGGTGTAGTCTGCAAACTTACTAACCATACCTCTTACATTCGCATCCAAATCATTTATATAAATGACATAAAGCAGTCGACTCTGCATTGAACCTTGTGGCACATGGCTCTCACAGGTCTCCAGTCTGAAAAGCAACCTTCTACCACCCTTGGTCTTCCACTTCCAAGTCAATTTTGTATCCAATTGCCTAGCTCCCCTGTGTCCCATGTGATCAAACCCTACTAACCAGTCTACCATGCGGAGCCTTGATGAATGCTTTGCTGAAGTCCATTTGGACAAAGTTTATTGCTCTGACTTCTTTGTCACCTCTTTAAAAAAATTGTATCAAGCTAGTGAGATACGGTCTCCCAAGCCCAAAGCCATGTCTGAAGAAGGGTCTAGGCCCGAAATGTCAGCCTTCCTGCTCCTCTGACGCTGCTTGGCCTGCTGTGTTCGTCCAGCTCTACACCTTGTTATCTCTTAACTATCCCTAATCAGTTCTTGCCTTTCCAAATGTATGTGAATCCTATCTCTCGGAATTCCCCCCAGCAACTTACCCATCATTAACATGAGGATCACCAATCTATAGTTCCTTGGCTTTTCCTTACAGCCTATTTTAAATAATGGCACCACATTAGCCAACCTCTAGCCTTCTTGTACCTCACCCATGGCTGTCGATGATACAAGTATCTCAGCAAGGGGCCCAGCAATCCCTTCCCCTAGCTTCGCACTGAGTTCTGGGAAGCACTTGATCATGTTACAGGGATTTATCTACCTTTATATGTTTTAAGCTCTCTGGCACCTCTTGTTCGGTCATATCAACTCTTTTCAAGACATCATTAGTCATTTCACCAGTACCCTACCTTCCAAATCCTTCCGTACAGTAAATATTGCCACAAAATATTTAGAATCTTACCCATCTCCTGTGATTCCACATACAGACAGCCACACTGACCTTTAAGGGGCCCAATTCTCTTCCTAGTTAACCTTTTGCTCTTAAAATACTTATAGAATCTCTTTGGGATTGTCCTTAACTTTATTTACCAACACTATCTCATGTCCCCTTTTGCCCCCTGATTTTCCTCTTAAGTATACTCCTACTGCCTTATACTCTTCTAGGGATTCACTCAATCCCAGCTGTCCATACCTGATAGATAGCTCCTTCTTTTTCTTGACAGATCCTCAATTTCTCCAGTCATTCAACATTCCCTATAGCTACCAGATTTGCCCTTCTCGCTGACAGGAGCATACTGTATCTGAACTCTCATTACCTTATTTTTAAAAGCCTCCAACACCACAACCCTTTACCTGCAAAAAGCATCCCCCAATCAACTTTTGAAAGTTCCTGTCTAATACCATCAAAATTGGCCTTACTCCAGTTTAGACCTCTAATTTTCTGATTGGCTCTATTTTTTTCCATAACCATTTTAAAATAATAGAATTATGATCACTTGCCCCAAAGTGCTCCCCCACTGACACTTCAATCATTTGCCCTGCTTTATTTTTCAAGAGAAGGTTAAGTGTTGCTCCTTGTCGAGTAGGTACTTCCACATATTACACTTGTACACAATTTACAATTTCCTCCCCATCCAAGTCCGGACAACTCCAATGACAATGACAATTCCAGTCTATGTTTGGAAAGTTAAAATCCCCGACCATTGCAACCCTATTATTCTTACAGATGTCAGAGGTCTCCTCACAAATTTGCTTCTCAACTTCCCGCTGACTACTGGGGACCTGTAATACAATTCTAATGAGGTGATCACCCCTCTCTTATTTCTCAGTTCTACTCGTATTACTTCACTGGATGATTTCCCAGGAATATCTTCCCTAATGGCAGTCATAATGTTATCTCTAACCAAAAATGCCACTATCCCTCCTCTCTTGTCTCGCTTTCTATCCTTCCTATAGCATCAAACCCTGTAAATTAGTTTTGTCAATCCCTGAGCCATGTTTCTGTGATAGCAATGACATCCCAGTCTCAGTTCCCAACCATTGCCCTGAGTTTGTCTGTTTTACCTGTCAGGCCTCTTGCATTGAATAAGTGCAGTTTAATTTATCAATCTTACCTCACTCTCTGCTAAGCTCTTGTCTGCCTTGACTATTTGACTTGCTCCCCTTACATACGGTACCAGCCTTAGATTTTTCTGTTTTCTCAATATCATTTAGATTCCCACCCTCACCCTCCTTATTAGTTTAAAGCTTCCCAGGTAGCACTAACAAAACACTCAAAAACATTTAATGGAATTGATTAGTGAGAGAGAGGTTGAGTGAGTAGTCAAGTGGATGGCTCTGCTAGTGAGTGAGTGGGTGTGTGACTGAGTGAACAGTTGAGTGGCGTATGCAATCTGGTGGATGCGAGGAGCAGTTAAATAATGTCATGGACAGGGTTGCAATCTGCACACAGTGTGTTTAGTCCGTATATCCCACAGAGGACTACGAGTCGACTCTTAACAGTAATATGAAATTATCTTTATTGGTATAACACAGTTAGTGCTATAATTATGATGCTACAAACTAATAATTAATATGACAAATCTGACAATTAAAAGTAAATCTAAGTTAGTATCTTGTACTTTAACTTGGAATGTTCAAGCCTCACCACACTATACCCTGGCCTTGATCCACGTGGCGATGGTCCTCTGGTCTTCCTCTCCCAGTTGTCCTAGGGCCGCCTCTTCTTACGATGGCTGGTCTCGAGATCCTGTTCCTGAGCGTGCTGCTGCGGTGATTCTTATCTTTGGAAGCTTCCGCACCCCTTTAGGAGGAGCTTTGATTCCCACCAACGGATCGATCAGGAATCGATTACCCTGATTGACTGGACCCAATCAGACAGTGCCATGCAGATAGTGGGGTGGTCTTTGGTCCTCCATTTCTGGAAGTGTCAGGGACACGTAAGTCAGGTAGGCATCCCAGATAAGAGTGTGAAGCGTCTATTTGTTCCAGAAACAGCTCGATGTTTCCTATTGGAGAGATAGTAAGAACTGCAGATGCTGGAGAATCCAAGATAACAAAGTGTAGAGCTGGATGAACACAGCAGGCCAAGCAGCATCATAGGAGCAGGAAAGCTGACGTTTCAGGCCTAGACCCTTCTTCAGAAATCGATGTTTTCTATTGTCCTGGTAAATAGGATTAATCAATTGCTGCAGGAACAGCACCTCATATTCCACCTGGGAACCCTGTAGCCCAATGGTCTCAATGTGGGCTTTACAAGCTTCAAAATCTCCCCACCCTCAACCTCATCCCAAGACCAGCCCATCTCGACCCTGACTCCTTGACCTGTCTGTCTTCTCCCACCTATCTGCTCCTCCCACCTCACTGACCAATTCCCATCCCCACTTCCTACCTACTAGCCTCATCCCCGCCTCCTTGGCCTGTCCGTCTTCCCTCCCATCTACCCGCCCCTCTCACCTCACTGACCAACCCCCATCCCAACTCCCTACCTACACTCACCTGTACTGGCTTCATCCCTACCTTCTTGACCTGTCCATCTTCTCTTCACCTATCTGCTCCTCTATCCACCTTCTATCATCACCTCCCTCTCTCTCTATTTATTTCAGAGCCCCATTCCCCTCCCCCATTTCTGAAGAAGGGTCCAGACCTGAAACGTCAGCTTTCCCGCTCGTCTGATGCTGTCTGGCCTGTTTTGTTCATCCGGCTCCACACTGTGTTGTCTCTGAGTCAGTTGTGTATTGTGCTGTCTGCAGCTGCAGCCTGCCTGTCTGGGTCTGCAGCTTGTTTATTTCAGTATCTTTGCACAGGTACTTTGGCCAATGCTTGGCTTGATTTCCCAGCATGCTTAGTGTATAATCTGGTTCTGCCATTTTGAATAGCCCATCCGGCTACACTCCCTCCTCTTGATCCTGAATGCAAAGCGTGATGGATCACATGATCACAGGCCAATTTCTGAGTGGTGAATATATGATCATTCCAGCCCAAGCAAAGCACAACATACACTCAAACAAGTAAACTCTTACAGATAGCATATTAAGAAATGAAATCTAACTGAGATCAAGCAACATCATCAGACTTTACATAAATAGAACATTAAAATTCAAACTTAACAACTAAGCAAGCAAGCGTGGTAAATTAGGAGTAAATAAGACATCAAGAATTCATAGTGACGATCAAACAAACATTACAAAATAAGAGTCATATACATATATATCAGAAGTGATTAAACGAGGTTCATACCCATGAAAAGATAATCAATAGGACCAAAGAACATTAGTCCTCTTATCTTTACCTTAGAGAATACTAGAGAAAGAAAAATATTAGACCAACATAATACAAATAAGTTGGGAATTAAATATGTTCTTAACAAAGGAGAGAGAAAGTAGTAAACTGAGTGTCACTACTGGGTCTAGGGATTTCACAACAATTGCTGGTTCACTCATTCATTCATTCAATTTCACAGAAGTGCTATTTGATGGTAGTGAAATGTCAAGACCGTGGTTCTATGAATGGGTGAATGGAATGCGCTAATAGTAAACATAGTGCACTGGAGCTTGGGTGCTAACGTTATGAATGAACCAGAATGTGGTATTGGTCGTAAATGTAGAGCACGTGTGAATGGGTGGTTAGTAAAGGTTATGAATGAACGAGACCATAGCAGTAGTAGTACATATGAAGTGCTTGTGAATGGGTCAGTAAAGAGGACTTTTATGATACAAAGGTAAAGGAGCCCATAATACTATATCTCACAAAACCATACAGTAGGATGCTTTAAGTCAATTAGTAGGTTATGTAATGTACAGTGATTTGATGCAATTAAAATCCCTGGCTAATCGAATTATAAATTAGATGTAAATAATTTATAGACTTGATGTAATCAACTGCATAGTAACAGTTGGCTTGTAAGATTTAGTTAATTTCATTGTAAGAACACATAAGAATAGTGTTGCAATGGTGTGAGGTCTCTATGCTAAGTCTTTGGGACAGTTCTCTTTCTCACCCAGCGAATTTGACAGCGAGGCTTGTGTGTTGCTTCAGGTGATGACGATGATCCCGATGAAGTAGATCCTGATTATGTTTAATATGGTCTAGGTTGTCCTTGGGGAAGATGAAGATCATTTCTGCTGTCATCCTTGTTTAATATCTGAATATTTGATAACATGTGTAGCGTATACACTCTAACCCTCCCCGCATTTTTGTTGAATGAACACTCATATTTGATTCGGGTGTAAACAAGCAACTGTGGTTAATCCCATTAGAATTTACAAGAACGTGAGCTGGTCCCACAGGACCTATAGAGAAGTGTGAATTGCATACGAGTGCCGACCATCAGAAACAGTTATACCTCACCTGGGGTGGTGACCAGGAACCGTTTCATTCTCTGGGTTAATGACTCGATACGTTCATTGAGTAGGCACCCAACAGAGACTCATCAGTTTGTTCGGAATCCTCTGACTCTGTGGGCCCGATAATATTGTGAGCTCCAAGTTCCCATGTTCGTGTGCTGTCCTTGCCCCTGGTGGTGATGCCACTAACGCTGATGGGTTTTACTTGAAGATCTGGTTCCATTTGTTTTTCCCTTGTCTGCACTAGTCCCTTAGCATTGTCTCGCATCCATATTGTGGATACACTGTCTGGGGTCTGAGTCGTAAGGTTTTGAGGGCTTTTCATTTCTTTGTCTAACCGGGAATTATTGGGAAGTTCTGTCATATCTGGGCCGTTTGTCAAGTTGCTCCAATCGGTTAGAGAAATCAAGTCCTCCAGTAAGTCAATTAGATCATCAGGATGTCCATTAGTCATTGGAGTTGCAGTCAGTGGTACTGAGGGGACAGTATAAATTTTGTCAGGGGTGCGGTCCAGCTGAGTGGATGTGTCGGGGGGGGTGTCCTTCATCTTGTCAGTTGCTCTAGGGCCATGCCATCCGCCATGCATATTTTAAGGTGGTGAAAGCAGCTGTGTTGAGTGCCATAGGCTTTTAATTGGTTTACATGGTACCAACTGGTCTTTTCTGTGGCTCATAGAACCTTGTGTACTGAGGGACCCGTCTTATCGACTGCAGTGTGAGGGCCTGAGTATTTAGGGGAAAGAAAGGAACGAAGGTCATATATCTGGAGCATCACCTATTGTCTTAAAGAACTCAACACGGTTAACTTTACTGTCAAAGTAAGCTTAATTTCCTTTTGGTTCCTAACCTGACAGCTGCTGCTAACTGCATGGCCTTGATATTTTCAGTGAGCTGCTGCACTGTCTTTTCGTGGGTGAGGTCAGTGAGGGCAGGTTCTGTGAGATCAAGTCCCAACAGTTCGTCGACCCCTCTCATAGCTCGGCCTGTCATTAGGGTATGGGGCGTATACCCTCTGGATTGTGAGATGATGATACGCAACACCATAAGGATAAAAGGAAGTATTATGTACCAGGTTTTATTGTTCTGCTGCACCGTCTTTCTAATCATCCCTTTTAGGGTGTGATTCAACCTTTCCATGATCCTACTAGATTGGGGGTGGTATGCAATCTGGAACTTCTGTTTGATACCAAGCACAGACATCTAATTCTGCATAACATGTAAAATTACTTCCCTAATCTGACTCAATACTGCAGGGTAAAGCCCATCTCATGAATACCTGTTGTGTTAGGATTTGTGCAGTTATTTTGACTCTATTTGTCCTAACAGGAAAAGTCTCAACCCATTTTGTGAATGTATCCATGATTACCAGAATACAGGTAAACCCATTTCTACTTCATGGAAGGAGACCTTCATAATCAATTTGTAGATTCATCCAGGACCCTTCCACTGGACAGGTATGCCTCAGTTCTCCCTTTTGGGCGTACCTGTCTGGATTATTTTGGGCACATAGACAATTTTCTATGTAGTTTGCAACATCCTTATGTCTGCCTAAGGATGGGTCTGCAGCTTGTTTATTACAGTATCTTTGCACAGATACTTTGGCCAATGCTTGGCTTGATTTCCCAGCATGCTTGGTGTATTATCTAGTTCTGCATTTCTGATTGGCCAGTCTGGCTACAGGAGTCAGGTATAATGTTGGTTAGTTTGGACTCAGTGTTGGGGGAGCTAGTCTGTTTCGGTAAGGGGAACAGTTTGGGGTTTAGGGGCAGTAATGTGAGAGTAATGGAAGAGGCGAGAGAGGTAGCTGGTTAATGTCCCAGCAGGTAGTCAGCTCAAGTTATGAATGTTGTCAGGGTGAGGCACTAAAGTGGAAGGTGGTTGATTCTGATCCAGGTGTCGTTTCGCCACAGAACAAAATTGGGAATATACATACAGGGATTAAAGGAAGACCGTTGAAGTTTCTGGATGTCTGTCTTCTCAACTCCAGGACGTCTCTACAGGAGCTTGCCAAGGGATCGTCCTTTGTCCAGCCATTTTCAGTTGCTTCATTAATGACCATCCCTCCATCACAAAGTGGGAAGTGGAGATGTTCGCCAATGATTGCGTAATGTTCAGTAACATTTGTAATTCTTCATGCACTGAAGCATTCCATGCCCAAATGCTGCAAGATCTGGACAATTTCCTGACTTTGGCTTCATAGGCAATACCTTCCAAACTCAAAGCCACTACCCCATTAAGAAAGACAATGACAGCAGAGACGTGGTAACACTACCACTTGTAAGTTCACCTGTAAGCCACTCACCTTCCTGACTTGGAAATATTGTCGCTATTCCTTCAGTGTTATTGGTTCAAATTCCTGGAATTCCCTCCCAAATTGCAATGTGGGTCTGTCTGTAGCAAATGGTCCCCAACAGTACACGAAAGTAGCTCACCACCACCTTCTCGAGGGCAATGGAGGATGAATAATAAGTGCGGGCTCAGCCAGGTACATCCGCATCTCATGAATGAATAAGAAATATATTTTGGTTGTGATTTCTCTTCCTCTTAATCATGCAGCAAGCAGGTTTACAACTTTGTGCCTTCCAGTTGACTATTGTCACATGATGCTGCTTGTGGTGCAGATGTTAACTTTGTGTGGCTATGCAGGCAGATGGCAGTGGTTGAATTAACAGCTCGCTTACATCTCTGCCAGCTTTAATTTCTGCTGATTTCATAAAAATAAAAATCAAGAAATAAAACAGGCTGCAGATTCACTGGAGCCTATTTCACACAAAGCTTGAAATTTTCCCCTTTCCACACCTACAGAACATTTCTAACATTTTCCATTTGTATTTCAGATTTTCAGTATCTGCAGTATTTTGCTTTCGTGTCGAAATCTCTGTGTTGCTAAAAGGTAGAAGGTAAGGTTGCCATTGTGCCAGAGGGCTACTGTCTCATGAGAAAAAGAGAGAGGCAACTGGTGGTGAGTTAATCCTGAGGGGCACTGTGCCTCATGTCAACAGTGAGGTTGAGAAGTTTTGACCTTCAGGATGGCCTCAGCTGTGCTGTTATTTTCATTGTGCATTGCAAATCAGCCATCCAGCCAACTTAACTAACCAATTCTGATGTTGTCTAATGAGGGGGTATACGAATATACAAGCAAAAGACCAGGAGTCATTGACTCGACCCCTGGAACCTGTTCTGGTATTCAGTAAAATCCACATTCCCACCTACTTCGAGGGAGGACACGGGAATATGCTTGAAAAGCAGTCCTACACCCAAGTGACTGGTCCATTACAGTATGTAAAATTGATAGAACTTAAATCATTTACTTGTGAGCTAGAAGTGAGCTGGAACTGCTGGCCATTTCACACAGCGGCTATTCTGCTGTATGGGAAATCTAGGCTACTACATAGTTCTTTCAATTAAGTGTTGATGTCTCGTGATGTCAGATCCTCGCAAATTTCCCTCGCAGTTGCAGCACAGAGAAGAACTGGAGGAAATACATTTGTTATTAATTCTTTTAAATTTTGTAACATTTTATTTTGCGCTGTGAAAGCAGTTTTCATCCTATATTCTGGAGTATCAAAGTAGTATCCAGGACAAAATAAGATTTAGAACCCAATTACGTTTGCAATGCATAAAAGCCTTTTTTTTATAAAAAATCTATTGTATTCTATAAATTTGAGAAATTCATATAAAGCCAAGATGGCTCTAAAGTGTTCCTTGGATTTTGCTGCATTTTTCAATGTGGTGCTTTCCATTTTGCAGTCCTCAAAACTAATTTCAGGAGGAGATGAATGTGTTGGTGAGAATCATTGAGGTAACAGATGACCTGAATGTACTGTAAATCACCTGATCTGTGTCATCCAACTAAAAGGTCACTTTGTCTCTCCCAGAAATAGGATTACATGCTTCTTACTAAATATAATTTACAAAGACTAAGATTGAAAGGCCTTTAGATTTCACCTTATGATCTGAAGCCAGGGATGAGCAAGAAATATAGAGACACCACAAGACTTGAGAACATTGTAAGACATTATGCGTGCTTCAATGTTTATCAATTTTGGACCACTGAGTACAAAACTTCCAGCAATCAATTATAACTCTGCTTACTGCTGGGGTATAGAACTGCATTGAATAACCCAGGACTCAACTTTACTACCTTTTGACTATTCTTCTATTGTTATATTTCTGTGTTCTCATGGATTTATATTTAAGTCCGTAATCTTATCTTTCTACATGTTTATATACTTTTATCTTTGAATTCCATCACATGATTTTAATTTACTACGCTCTGTTTGTTTCCAAAGAGACACAGAACTAATCTAAATTCTTGATTTCAAAGATTTACTTATAAGGAAATAATTAAATATCTTTTGTCTTCATATCTTTTACCTGACAGAGAAATTACACTTCTCATGCACAGCTTTGGGTATACTTTTAAACTGTCAGAAATGAAACCTTTCAGATATACATTGCTGATTACAATGTCCCAGACATCTCCAAACATTTAGTGCTGTTTAAAAGGAGGGGGGAGGTGAAATTGGATTTTAGCAGAAATCCAAATGAAATTGAATGAAAATATAAATCAGGCTTGCTGGGAAAATTGGCCAATAATTTCCTAAAAATTACAATGCGAGAGAGGAGGAATTCTTGGTGTGCGCACAGGATGGTTTTCTGGATCGATACACAGTGGGGAACAAAAAAAACGAGAGGAAAGGCCATGCTAGATGGGATATTGAGCAATGAGAAGGGAATAATTGACAATCTACCTGTGTGTGGCCCCTTAGAGATGAATGACCATATCATGAGAGAATTCTTCATTAAGTCTCACTAGGGTCATGAATCTAAATAGAGGAAACTCTAATGGGATGATGACGAGGCTTGGCCTAGTGATATTATCTCCAGACTATTAATCCAGAGGCCCAGGCTATGATGTGGGGACCTGGTTTTGAATTTCACCACAGCAGATGGAATCACAAAAATCTGGAATTAAGAATCTAATGATGACCATGAAACCATTATCAATTATTGGAAAAACTCATGGTTCACTAATGTCACCTAGGACATCCTTACCTGGTCTGGCCCACATGTGACTTAACCAAGCCAATGTGGTAGACCCTTAACAACCCCCTGGTCAATTAAGGATGGGCAATAAATATTGGCCTACTCAGTGATGCCCATGTCCCATGGAGGAACATAAAAGTAATGAGGTGCAAGCTGGCTATGGTAAATTGGGGAGTGTTATCGAAAGACAAGACAGATTGACTGTAGCAAACATTAAAAGAGCACATAAAGGAAAAGCAGCTGTTCATTACTGTCTGGTGCAAAATATGAAATGGAAAAGGCTGCTCAGCCATGGCAAACAGGGGAAAGTAAGGATACCATTAGTTCCTAGGAAGGGACATACAAATTGGCCAACAATTACAGCAGACCTGAAGATTGAGAGCAGTTTAGATTTCAGCAAAGGAGGATAAAGGATTTGATTAAGAGACGAGGAATAGAGTACTTGACCACACTTCCAGGGAATGTACAAATTGATTGTAAGAGCTTCTACAAATACACAAAGAAGAAAAAGACTAACAAAGACGAAGATAGCTCCCATACAATCGGAAACGTTACATCGGGGATGAAGAGATGACAGACCAATTAAACATATGTTTTGGTTTTGCCTTCAGAAAGGAGAACACAAGTAACATCCCAAAATGTTTGGAAAAACATGACCTCGTGAGAGAGAGGAACTGAAGGAAATCGGTATCAGTAAGAAATTATTTTAGTAAAATTGATCGAATTAAAGACAAACAAGTCCCTAGAGCCCAATAAGCTACATCACAGACAATGTAAGCAATTGTGCCTAGAATACTTGAGGAAGTGGCCTAGAAATAATGGATGTGTTGGTGGTCATCTTTCAAGTTTATATGGGCTCTGGAGCAGTCCCTATGGATTAGAGGAGAGATAATATAGCCCGAACGATTGAAAAAAGAGACAGAAATAAAACAGGGAATTGTAAACCAGTTAGCCTGACATTGGAAGTGGGGAAAATGCTAGAGTCCATTGTAAATAAATTTATAATCCAAAATAGCAGAATACTTGAAAACAGGGACAGGATTGAAGAGAGTCAGCACAGATTTACAGAAGGAAAATTATGCTTGACAAATCTATTGAATTTTTTTGAGGATTTAGCAAGTAGAGTTGATAAGGGAGAACTTGTGAATGTGGTTTACTTGGTGTTTCAGAATGCATTTGACAAGCGATGTCGGAGATTAGCATGGAAGAGCAAGGCACATGGGATTGTGGGTAATACATTACATTGACAATTAGCTGGCAGAAAGGAACAAAAAAAATGTAGAAATAAATGAGTTTGTCACCCATTTGATCAGCTATTAAAATCAAAATTTCCCCAAAGTTCATTTGAATTATTTGATCTATAATTTAGTAATGTTAATCAAGGTCCAGTTGATTTATAGTTTTAGAGAGCTGCAGAAAAGTTAGTCCATTTACCATATTAGATAGAACCTTTCACTTTTGCTAGTGGTGAATTTTGAAGCAGAAAGGGATTGCTATAATACAGAATGGTGGCATATCTGATTCGTACTGCCTTTCCACCTCTGCTAGAATTGGGTTCAAAAAGGTAAGAACCATGGTGGTCCTTACAGCCCTGTCAACAATTTCAGCCTGTAAATGGCCAATTAATGACCCACACCATGTTTTTATTCCAGGGAAATGCTTTGCCTGTGCCGGATTAAGTTGTGGAATGGTAAATCATCCAGAAAAGGGGTCTCTCTCCAACAGAGAGATTCATAGAATCCCTACAATGTGCAAACAGGCCCTTCGGCCCAACCAGTCCACACCGAACCTCAAAGCATCCCAGCCAGACCCACCCCGCTATAACCCACCTAATCTACACATCCCTGAACACTATGGGCAATTTAGTGTGGCCAATCCACCTAGCATGCACATCTTTGGACTGTGGGAGGAAACCGGAGCACCCGGAGGAAACCCGCACAGATGAGGGGAGAATGTGCAAACTCCACACAGACAGTCGCCCGAGGGTGGAATCGAACCCAGGTTCCTGGCCCTGTGAGGCAGCAGTGCTAACCACTGTGCTGCCGTGCCACCGATGAGTGCCCCCATCTCCACAACACAATTCTGCCCATAATACCCATGATGTCCTCTGAATGGCCTGCTTAATCAGTTCCATCTTCTTACTCTGTCCCTTAGAATCATAGAATATTACACAATAGAGAGAGGAATTCAACTCTTTGTTCCTATGCCAACTTGCTGCAAAAGCAACTCAGCTAGTCCCATGCGCCTGTCTTTTTAAAGTAGCCCCACAAACATTTCAATGTTGCATCCCATTCACTTTTGAAAGTTACTATTAAATCAGCTTTCACAATTATTTCAGACAGGATCCTTTCTGAATTTTCCACAGGGCCTTCTATGAGATTCACAATCCAAGCTGTACCTTTGAAACCATGACAGATTTCACAGATTTCCTTGCTATGTTTGAGGAATAGGGCAGTAAGGAGATATCGGCCAGGAAGGTATCGTTTAGCGTCATAAAATTTGTAATCAGGCATCTGAGCCAGAACACTAGGCAGAAGAGGGGTTATGCCATGGACAGGAATTCAGTTACAGCTGTCAATTTATTAGACCCCTGACCTTCTCAATCTCACCTTATTTGTTCTGGTACCCACAAAATGGTAAATAAATGAAATCAAATAACCTTACAAGCACTGCCAACTTGATAAGCAGGCTCAACTGCTCTGTGCAGCCATGGTTTCCATTGGCAGAGCTTTAGTTGCACGCTTATTCCACATCCTCATACCTGGCAAAAATGAATCCCAAACTTTTGTCTGTGCAATGCCTGACAAATGAGGTGGTCAGCAAAAAGTTGTTAACAATTGGGTTTTCAACAATATCAGTACCTTGTTCGTGGGTTATTTCAAAATGATAAGTGGATTTGCATGCCCACTCACCTTCCATATTGCCAAAGACCAGTGTGATGACATTGGATTGCCAACCTAACACAAGTTTTGAAATAAAACATGGAAGAATTGTCAACTGTGAGAGGAATTGTGCAGAACTCCAAAAAGACATTTACAAGTTGGTGGAGTAAATAAATAGTTGGCAGATGTGTTTCAATGCAGAGAATTGTGAGGTTATGCATTTTGGTAGAAAGAACATTGAATAGCATAAAATATGGGGTGCAATTCAAAGGGGGCCGTCGGACCAAAAATGCACAAATCATTGAAATTAGCAAGCAGGTAGAGCGAGCAGTAAGTAAAGCATGCAGTACCCTTGACATTAATCGGGGCATGGAGTGCAAGAGAAAGGAAGTGATGCTGAACTTGTATAAGACACTTATTAGATCTCACCTGGAGTATTGTGTACAGTTCTGGGTGCCAGATTATAGGAAGGTTGTTGATGGGGTTGGAGGGGTGCAGAAGCAATTTTTAAGAATGGTTCCAGGGAAGAAGTTGAAGAATTTGGCACTTCTCTATGGAAAGAAGTAGGCTAAGAGGAGGACTGATAGAGATTTTCAAGACCATGATCAGGATGGATAGGGTAGATAGGGAGAAACCGTTCCTGCTTATAAAAGGAACAAGAACAAGGAAGAATAGATTTACAGTGATCTGCAAAAGAAGAAAATGTGTTGAGGACAGATGTTTGCACTTAGTGGGTGGTAAGCGTATGGGATGCCTTGCCTGGAAGTATGGTGTTGACAATTTCAATGGAGGAGCTCAAGATGGCATTGTTCAGGGGTATGGGGAATGAGGTGGACATTGGATCTAGGTAATGATGCTCATTTGATGAGTTGGTGTCGGCAAGATGGGCTGAATGGCTTCCTTCTACATCATAACAGTTCTATGATACTGTGAATATAATCACATTCTATTTGATGTATGGACATGTCTGACTTGTTGCAGTAAAATTCCAGCTCCATGTTTCAGTGAACCTATCAAATCAGCCATATAAGAGAGAATATGCTAGCCATCATCCCAGGTTTTTGAAGAGAGGGTAATTTTCTGTTGCATGAAAGCATTAAAATTGTACCTAGCAATTTGAAAGTTAAAGTCACAAGATGCTAAGTTATGCAGGAACTGAGTAAAAAAATACATCTGAGCTGAGCACAGAAGGCAAAACAGATTGAGTGTCTTGCAAATCTGCTACCGACATTTTTGTCTTCCATTTACCTGTATGTATTGCTGCTCAGAGCTCTTTGAATTCGCTTGGAAACTTTGATTTCATCCCCACCCCAATAAAGGATAATTTGAGAGATGGCCCTTCCAAGACAGGTAGGCAGGGAGTGATCTGCAGAAAGGTAGATTAAACAAAGATTCATATCTGTGAATGCCAAAGTGGAAGTATCAGAAAATAAAGCAGTTTTAGTGATCTCAATTATTCTGCTTGCATAATTCATCTGTTCAATACTGCTGTGGCATTCCAAACATTTTAAAAATATTTTTATTGGCTTATTGTTAAACTGAAAACAAAAGTTAATGAAGACAATCACTTTGACAACCAAAATAAGTTTTCAATACAATCCAAAATTAGCTTTATATTGGATAATGTGCTTTTACAAGCAAAATATTATGGTTCTGGCTGTTCCTTCTATTCCATTTCTTGCCAGTTTTTCATTCCCATTTTTATGCAAATTTTAATCCTTTGATATATCACTTATTTTTGAATGTGTGGTTGGGCTGTGAAATACTGGCTTGGCAACATCTGATGTCTAAGCCCAAAGGGTATGATGATTTAACAACGAGATTGCAGACCAGGGGCACACGTGGTCCAGTCAAATTGAGGTAACAACGTCACATCCATGAAGAACCAACAATTTTCAGACTATTCTTCTTCATGTTTTCTGTCGTAGATCAAAAGTAACTATATTCGTTCATTTGAAATCCATTACTGACCGTGGCAGAGTTAGAACTGATTTACTCGAATATATTCATAACCTACCAGGATGCAGAGATACTCCCAAGAAAGGATGCCACAAGAGTAGATTAGCAAGGCAAGGAAGTTTTGAAAAAACAGCTCCGTAAAAACAGCTGTAAAACAAAGTTAATAACGTTCTAAATTAAATAATGAAATCTTGCTCAATTTGATTTTCCCGAAGCTTTAGTTTGTTAGCACTGGGGGTGTAGTAAGAAGTGGCTTGAGTGTAACCTTGTGATACCAAAGGAAAACCCAAGATAAGAAAAGCTTACTTTCCCCAAACCTGCTGTATCCAGCCGACTGTGCTTTTGTGCATATTGTTGATCCTTACTTCTGGGACACCAGAGATGTTATCCTATCTACCACCAATTGCCTTCAAAGGGAATGTGATTTAGAGAATTGGCACTACGAGTACTGTAATCCTGGGCAGTACCTTCCCAGCCCCTGAATGATGTGGGCGTTGAAGACAAAGTTGGAAAATAGGGTGAGATCAACGGTAAAAGAGATTGTTGATGGTAAGATGAATAAGTCCTTTGCAACCAAATGTTGGAACAGTAAGATGAGAATCCTGTCTGTTTTCATCCATTTGCATGCATTTCCGTGTCTTTATTACTTAAGCTCACTTTATTGATATTCAGTTTGCCAATTTTCCACTCACTGGATTGAAACTAGATGGTGGCAATTTCCTCCATGAAATTCCAAGCGGGTAGCTAGTGACTACAGCTCACTGTTTTCTCCTCCAGTCCTCCATTTTGAGCTGTAGTCACCAGCATCTCAGGGCATGATCCATGGGCAGCGATTGCCTGTAACCCTCTTTCTAGGATCATTGACACCTAACACACCAGCTTCAGTGCCTCCTCATGGTACATCTCCAATCCACTTGTGAGATGGTTCTGCACTCTAATGTTGTACTTTGAAGCCTAGTAATGTTTCTCATTGTAAGGCTGCTGCCAGTATTTTATGCTCAGAATCAAGCTCCAGTTCATACATTGGGCCACGGTGCATCTCAGGGAACCCTACCTGCTCTCTTAGTGCTCACCACACCTAGAGGGGGTGGGTTAAGTGTATCATTCTGCAAGGGAATGGACTTCACTTTCATGTGATGAGAACTCCATCATAGTACATTCGCATCAAACAATCATTGACACATAGTGCAGTGAAACTCAGCTGAAAATCTAATATGACCCTTAGGCTTTGATCTGGCTTGAAGCATTCTTGACCTCATCATGCAACTTCACAAATCATTTCCACTATTAGCTGCGATGCACAAACAAGGCATTGTGGTCCGGAGAGATTCGCCCTCATTGCCAAAGTACCAACTGCCTGCAAGATTCTACTGCCTGCACATGATGCAAGAGCTGTTCACTTCACACCTTGGAGCATAAAACGAAGGATGGCTAGGCTCTTCAATCTTGTAGTTGCAGCTACAAAGACATTCGCTCACATGACTGATGGTGAAATTTACAAATATGAGAATATTTATATAGCAGCACGTCATCCATGCAACCTGTATCCCCTCAGAAGCGACCCTTTTTCCTTTCCTTCCAACTACATCAAGATACAGTCCCAGGTTCTGCAGCTGCAGTGGAGGAAGTTTGGTCTACACAGGTGTCCTTTTATCTTGGAGTTTGGTTGCCTGATTCCAGGGCCATTTGTGTCCAGAGGGTCCAGACATGCTGAGTGTGTTCTGTCCAGAGATTTGTGCACCCTCAGGCCGTGAGGGTGGCAGCTAGGCAATGTGGAGGGTCTGGGCATATCTGGAGCATCCTAAGAAGAGATCTCTGCGGTGAAAGTATATGGTTACTCTTCTGCTTGATGCTTACAGGTGCTGCCTTGTCTCCTTGTGAGGGCCCTTGGAAGTCCCTCAGCCTCTATTGTCATACCACTAGCACAGAGCACTAAATGAATAGAGCAATGGAGTCAAGGTCTGACTGAGGGTCCTGGACTTACCTTCTCATGGCAGCCACCCCTCTGTCAGTGGAGTCAGTCAGACAGTTGAATGCTAGAGGCAGTATGGCACAAACAGCACTGGGGGAGTTGTCCAACACTGAGTCTTTTTTTCAACATCCCTTCCGAACCTGTTTACTGCTCTTGTGTAAGCTTGTGCATTTCCTTGAAGTTTCTACTTACTGACAATATGGAGTCCTCTGGTTCCTGGAACTGTGCAGGCACCTGGTCTCTAACAATCCTCCCAGTGCCAGTGTCCTGGACTGTTTGTTCTTGGCAGTGAGCTGCTCACCAGCATCTGCTCCTGACTCTAACATTGGTAAATTCCTGACTGAGGTGCCAATGCCTGAGCTGCTGGAGGGTGCAGGAGAAAGCCTTGTCGGTACATTCTCTGAGGGTTCAATGGCTTTGTTCTCATAGCTTGAGGGGGAGAAGACTTGCAGACCTGCCCTTTCGACTGAGGAGACCAAACAATGCAATGAGTACTTTTAGGAGACAAAAGAATGCTTCACAAAAAGTGGTAGAATTTAGGAGATGTCAACAACACATTTGCAGCAGTAGTCATGGTTGTTAGGACATGGATTTTTTGGCAGCACCATATGTGCAGTCACAGTGCTCACTAGCCAGCGCCAAGAACCTCACCTTGTGGAGGTGAAGAACTGAATGTTGGGTGCCCCACCTTTTCATCTTGGCTCTCTCTGTACTGTTCCTGGGATGACACAAAGGCAGGCGTTGAGTGAGATGAAAGTGGCTAACATAGCTGTTAGTGCTAATGCAGGAGAGGAACATGTGGTAAGGGGTCCTGAGTGAGTGAGTAAGCAACACAGAAGGCGTAAACAGTTAAGAATTTGGGAGGATTCAGTGGGTGACAGGTTGTTGCATACAACAGCGAGCGTTTTCTTTTCTTTATTCATTCACAGGATGAGGGCATCGCTGGCTAGGCAGCATTTATTGCCCATCCCTAATTGACCAGAGCCAGTTTAGGGTCAACCACATTGTTGTGGGTCTGGAGTCACATGTAGGCCAGACCAGGTGAGGATGGCAGTTTCCTTCCCTAAAGCACATTAGTGAGCCAGGTAGGTTTTTCTGACAATCGACAATGGATTCACTCTTAATCCCAGATATTTTTATTGAATTCAAATTCCACCATCTGCCGTGGTGGGATTTGAACCCAGGTCCTCAGAACATTATCTGGGTCTCTGGATTAATAATTCAGTGATAATACCACCAGGTCATTGCCTCCCTGTGATGAAACCATGAGTGTTGGTGAGAAATGTGTGCAGTGGAAGAGATGGAATGAGGTGGCAGAGGGAAAATGTACCCTCACAGAGCAGAGAAGGTCATTGTTCTTCTTCTTATATTGTTGGATGTTCGTCTGGATTGTGGCAACAGCACAGATCCAGCTGGTAACTTTGTACGAAGCTGGCAGCATCTGATGCATTGGTCTCTTCTAGTCCTGAAGGAAGAGGGCAGTCTTCGTTGTAACAGCTGATCCACCCCAAGACCTCCAAGTCCCTTTTGACAAAGTAAGGTGCTAATTTCCCTTTGTCCACCGTGTCCAGGGCCCTTCACACTAACCCCTGCAGGGCAAGTCCATACTGACAGTACGAGACCTGGAGGTATTCTTGATGGGTCAGAGCTTGAACTGCCTTGTTCGCAACATCTCATTTCACTTTGGAAACGCTGAATTACTTCTGCTGTCCATATTAAAGACCTGTTACTTTAGCCTTACCTGTTACCTTGATATTTTTGAAAATCAGTGTTGAGGCATCTCTCAAATTTGCCTTCCGCAGTAAAAAAGTAACTGCAGTTCCTTCTGTCACTTTATAAGGGTTAATGGCGTCAGGGATTGGGGATGACAGCAAGTGAGGGGAGATTTTATAGGCAGCAGTGAGAGTGGTTAAGCATGAGCCTTGGTTGGAGGTATTAGAGAGTGGATGCTGGAACTTATGCTGTTAGAGTAGAGAAGTAGTTTCACCTCCTACCATGTGCAAGGCATTCCTCCAGATGGCTGGAATGGCACTATACCCAGGTGACAATCTCAGACAAGGCCAGAATGGTCTGATGTTACAGCCTCCCTAAAACCTTTGGGGGGGGGGGGTGGTTGGGTGAGGAGGGGGAGGAAATTCTGCACTTGCAATATTCCTTCCAGCAGGACCTCCAAGTCCTTGCCTGCAGCACAGGGTACCAATTTCTTCCTCTAGGCACGTCTGAGAAAATGTCAGGAAGTTTACAGGGCAGTTGCAGACTGACAGTGCCTATCCAGCTGAACAATAGCCTTTTAAAGACAGAGCAGGCACAAGGGATGCCAATCTTTCAGCAGATATCTCGTGAGAGTTGAGTTGTTTCGGTAATAGAGGTTAGTATGCTGGGGATAGAATCAGATGAGAAGGACACAATATGGTTGGAGTAGGTAGGCGATGAGGCAAGATTACTAAGATGAGAAATCTCACTGGGCATCATGGCATGGACTTGATGCGCCTAACACTTAGCCAGAAAAAAGTGACATTCAGCACTAAGGTGCCATTTGCTGCATGACTTAAGAATGGAAAGTTACTGACACTCGATAAACAAGTTCCATTGAGTATATTACTTTATTTTTAGCCAGACTTAAACGTGTAACAGGTAAACCTGACTATGGGTCAATATAACAATAGTGTGTACAATGAATAAATAGTCTTGATGACATGAATTAGATTTAATTTAAAATAAGAAAATGCAATAATTTACTTTCACTTGTGAAAGCTTAAAATGATATATAATCTACAGTTTATTGCTGGTTTGTTATACCAACAGTCATATAATATTTATTTGTTATTAGTGCTTTACTTACACATCTCACAGAATCACAGAACAGTTACAACACAGCAGATCATTCAGATTATTGTGTTAACGCTGAATTTCCAAAGGACCAATTAACTTTTTGTCATTCCCTTTTCTCACAGGCCTGCTTGTTTTTCCCTTTCAGATAATACATCAATTTCCTCTTAAACATGTCACTATCTACAATACTTCTAGGTTTCATATCAGCCACAATTTTGCGATCGTGCCTTGTGAACCTAGGTGATGACCATTTATATAAATCAGGAACAGCAGGAAAACTACCACTGACTCCTAGGGATCTCCATTACCATTCTTCCTCCAAGCCGAAACAACATCCATTAAACTCTATGATTTTTTTTTTCTAGACCGGTTTTATTCCATGAGATATTACTTTACTCAATAGGCCATTGTGCAGCACATTTTTAAATGCCTTTTGGAAGTCCATGTCATCTACAACTGCAACATAAC
This sequence comes from Ginglymostoma cirratum, assembly GCA_024137785.1. Taxonomy (NCBI): domain Eukaryota; kingdom Metazoa; phylum Chordata; class Chondrichthyes; order Orectolobiformes; family Ginglymostomatidae; genus Ginglymostoma; species Ginglymostoma cirratum. The sequence goes on along the minus strand of JAHRHZ010000019.1, from coordinate 45,957,689 downwards.
TTATTGCTTGAGCTGTCATCAGATCTTCTCAGTGTATGGGTCATTTAGGGGATTAATTTGTCTAGAGTGTGCAAGGGTAACCAACTTTTGGTCTAACAAGAGTTTTGTAGAATAAACAAGAGGTAGTCTATCGTATCTAAAACTAATTTAATATGCAAAATACCATGCAAGGGCTATGAGAACCATTATATAGGCCAAACTGGAAGAAAGGTGACAATAAGGATACGCGAACACCGACTAGCCACCAAGTGACACGACTAATTCTCACTGGTCTCAATACACACGGACAAAGAAGGATACGAATTCAGCTGCGACAACACATCCACAATAGCATAAGCCAAACAGAGACATGCCAGGGAATTCCTGAAGGCCTGGCATTCCAACCAGAACTCCATCAACAAACACGTGGAACTGGAGCCAATATACAAACCACTGAAAAACAGAACTGGAAATAATGCCAACCACCTCAGCAAACCGATGCATATAAACTATAAACGGGAAGGAACACCAACGTTTCACAGGAGGTGCACTGACGATGTTACCTAGCAGGGTGACGAAACTTTTGCAACCAAACCCACCAGCTCGGTGAGCAAGGCTACAACATCAAGTCCTTATGGCACCTTCACAGTTTGGTGCTTACTTCACGAAGTCAGGTATTAACCCTCTCAGATCCATATATTACACCAAGCATTTTTTTCTGATAACTAATAGTGTTGTACGTTTGTTTATATATTTACATTTACCATGATCCTTACTGCCCACGAGAAATTCATTTTGGAAATTCAGGCAATCTGGATGTTTCACTGCTCTCCTTGAACTTCAGACTTGGAAGAATGGGTGGTTGTTGGATGGAAAATAATTGTCTTGAATCACGGCTGGTCTGATATTCTCATGTTGTTGTGTTTTTGTACCAAACAATAATCTGAGGATGGCTTAATGGTAATTGGATGAAATTCTTGTAGTTCCTTTGTTTTGCCCCTATGGCAGTATGAACGACATGCAATCTGCTTGGTTAGTATCTCCTTGGACAATAGTACATTTTCTGATTAAATCCCTGATCCATTCCTGTTGCATTAGTCCTGGGGTTGGGAAATTCCTTGTACAGTTCCACTATTGTATTGTGTGACCTACAGTGTATGATGGGATTGCTATTTATCATCTATTCTTTGGCCATTTTAAAGGCTTAAATATGGAGCCAATTATATAGGAAAGGACCTATGATTTCAGCTTGCTGCCTATCAGTAACCCAAATGATGCCAATCCACATTACAGAGGGATAGATTGATCATTCAATGGTTCTGTGAAGGAATTGGAATTCCACTTTAAGAGCACATTAGCTGTTCTGACTCCATGTTTGGCTTGCCTATTAGACTGTGGCTGTCGTGGCAAGTTTGCAATATGCTCAAATTCTGAATTTCCAATAAAGTGACTAAAACACTAATTCATGGAATGTGACCTGTTGTCTGAAATTACCAGACCAATGATAGGTGCGTTGGAAAAATTTCATTTGAAATTCTGATAATTACTTCCACAGTCATTGTATGCAATTTCTCAATCTTGATCCATAAGGAGAAACAATCAAGGATAACAAGGTAACATTTCCATCAAAAGCAAAGGAATATATCCCTACAAGTTCCTAATATCGATTTGGGAATGTGGCAGGTATTAATTGGTCTTTTTGTTGTGGCCTGCAGATGATATATTTCTGATAATTCTCAATGGGTTCCATAATGTTGGAGATCCTAGGCCACCATGCAGCTGGCTGAGTTCAGAGTTCAGAACTTTGTGATACCCAAGCATCCCATATGCAGCTTACTCAGGATATCCTTTCAAAGTGAAGCTGGAATTTTTTTTTTACATTACACCAGTGCATCACCAACAGTGGTAAAGTCATTCCTATGTTTGAAATACATATCAAGGCTACACCAATAGACCTTTGATATGGCCAACTCTTCTGCAATATCAGTGAAGGTGAGTCATTCCTGGACTCCTTTCCATTCTTCTCAATTCTGCCGAAATTGATTGTGACTTTCTGACCATCACTTTGCTATAGAATGAACAAAGGAGTCAACTTATAGAATCATAGAGTTAAACAGCACTGAAACAGACCCTCCAACCCATTAGTCCGTGCAGACTATGTTGCCAAACTGAACTAGTCCTATCTGCCTGTGTTTGGCCCACATCCCTCCGAACCTTTCCTTTTCATGTACTTATCCAATGTCTTTTAAATGTTGTAACTGTACCTGCATCCACCACTTCCTCTGGCAGCTCATTCCACACATTAACCATCCTCTGCCCCTCATGTCCTTTTGAAAAATTTCTCCTCTCACTTTAAACATGTGCCCCCTGGTTATCAACTCTCACACCATGGGAATAGACCTTTGCTGTTCACTTTATCTATGCCACTCATGATATTATAAAACTGCATAAGGTCACCTCTCAACTTCCTATGCTCTAGTGAAAAAATACCCAGCCTATCTAGCCTACTTATATAATGCAAACCTTCCATTCCCAGCAACAACCTGGTAAAAGTTTCTGAGCAGTTTAATAATATCTTTCCAAAACAAGGTGACCAGTACTACATACAATACTCCAAAAGAGGTTTCACCAATCTCTTGTACAACTCAAATGGCATCCCAACTCGTATACTCAGGATGAAATTGATATCATGACTCGTAAGGCTGTCACCAATTGCTCTGGTCAGCAAGTCCTATATTGCCTCCAGTTTTCCCTGCATATCGATTGTTTTGTAAAAGTTCTTCAAGAGATAAAGTCAAAATGTTGCATCCTTGACGGCATTCTTGCATGGTTCTTCTAATCCAGTTGAGAAACAAAACTTCTGTAATCTGTTTCAATGACCACTTTCGGACTACGGACGTAAGCTGAAAATATCCTGCAAGACGAAGTAACTTAGAGAGGTTCTTTCTCATTTATAGCCTATCGTGTTTCTAAAACTGATAATGCCCATGATGTGTAATTAGCCAGTTCGTGGCACCGATCCGAATGCTCCGAAAAAACTACAGTTGACAAACCTACATCGAGTGTTATTATTGCTGAATGGGCCAGAACATCCGCAGATATCAATATTTTCTTAATCTTCTGAAAGGCATTCTCCTGACGATTGCATCACCATTGGTATGTTTTCTTGAGATATTGTCTCTAGGGTTCAGGGATGGTTGCTAGATTAGGCAAAATCTTTGCCAACCAGTCGTGAAATCCATGCATCTTTGAGGATTCTGGACAAACTCTGGAGCTGGATTTCTTTAGAGAATTTAGATCAGTCTTTATCCTTCACTACTATTAACATATCCCAGGAAAAAAATGGATTTTTGTCATTAGCCATGAGGCCGTCATGAATATTTCAATCTGATGTCCATTCCATAATCATGATCTTCCCTGGATCAATATGTTATCCATGTGGCATTTGATTTGATGATGACCTTGCAAAATGTTTGACAGAATTTGTTGGATAGTCTCTGGAGTAGTTGCAATTCCAAACAGTAATCTGGTAAAGCAAAATCTTCCAAAAGATGTTATAAACTTGGCAAGGAGTCTTAGTTGCTTATCCAAGCTTTCTATATCCTGCTATAACCTTTCACAACTTTCCTTACCATCCACAACTCCTCCAATTTCTGCAAACTTACTAATCAGACCACTTACACTTTCATCCAAATCATTTATATCAATTACAAACAACAGAAGTCCCAGCACTAATGCTTACAGAGCACCACTAGACACAGATCTCTAGTCAGAAAAAAACACCCCTCCACAACTATTCCCTGTCTTCTATGATGGCACCAATTTTGTATCCAACTTACCAACTCACTTTGGATCCCACGTGACTTTATCTTCTGGATACACATGCCATGAGGGACTTTGTCAAATGCTTTAGCAAAGTCCATGTGGACAGCATTGACTGTCCTACCTTTATCAGTCATCTTCATCACTTCCGCAAAAAAATTAACCAAATTTGTGAGGCAAAATCTCCCCCATGTAGAATCACACTGACTCTCGCTGATAAGTCCATTATTTTCCAAATGCGAGTAAACCCTGTCCCTAAGAAATTTGTCCAGTAATTTCCCTACCACTCATGTAAGGCTTGTGGATTACCCTGTTGCCCTCCTTGAACAAAGAAACAACATTGGCTGTTCTCTATCTTCTGAGACTTTGCCTGTGGTTGAAGAGGATATAAAGATCTCTGTCAAAGTTCCAGCAATTTCCTCCCTTGTCTCCCTCCGTATTCTCTCAGCATTCAACCTGCCAAGCCCTTAAGAATCCAATATGTTTCAATGAAATCATCTCTCATTCTTCTAAACTCCAATGAGTAGACTCCCAATCTGTTCAGCCTTTACTCATAAGACATTCCTTCCATACTGGGGATCTTTCCCCAGTGAACATTCCCTCAACTGTCTCTTTCTTACATATTTTTCATAAATAAGGGGACTAAATCTATTCACAGTACTCCAGATGTGGTCTCCTTTGCACCTTGTACAGTTGCAATAAGACTTCCTTACCCTTACACTACAAGCCCCTTGAAGTAAGGGTCAACTTCCATTCATCTTCCTGGTTACCTGCTGCACCGATGTGCTAACTTCCGGGTTACCGGCACGTTATTTTATTGCGACTTTTGCTGTTGAATTAAATCTTCCAATTCCAAGCTGATCATCATGCTGTGTGCGCTGCCATCTGTATCTTCTCAGTGTGTGAGTTCCTTCTGAGCTTGCATGGTCTTATACACTATTTGAAAAAAACCACATTCTGACAAAACAAGAAGAGTCTTATAGAGTCATGATGTAAATAGTTACAGCGAAATAACAAACCACAGATTACAAGAATATGCTCCACATTATGACAATGATTGTGCAAAGGAACTAGCTTTTGGTCTCTCACCCATAAGATCTTACTTTATTCTCCCTCAAGTACTCAAAGATATCATCATTTTGGGTGGTCATTGCACTCCAACAAATATTAAGCCTTTCAGACTAATATTTAACATTTTTCTTATCAACCCTTCTGATACCTTATCAAAAAACTCAAGAACATTCGTCCTTATCGTGTCTATGCTGACTTTACCTTAAGCTGCATTCTCCCAGGTTACTAAAAATTTTGTCCCAAATTATCCCTTAGAGAAAATTCCTCACATGTAATCAAGCAATCATTTGAATGTCTATTCCTTAAAATTGAACTATGTTTTTTGTTATGGATTTCTGGACTACTTTCAAGTCCAGAGTTTGAAGTGCCATTTACTTGTCTCTAATTCAAGCATGGAGATTTCATCCACCCTTCACTTAGAGTCATAGAGATGTACAGCACAGAAACAAACCCTTCAGTCCAACTCATCCATGCCAATCAAATATCCTAGATAATCCAGTCCCATTTGTCAGCATTTAGCCCATAGTCCTCTGAACCGTTCCATTCATATGCCCATCCAGATGCCTTTTAAATGTTGTAATTGTACCAGCCTCCATCACTTCCTCTGGCAGCTCATTTCATACACACACTGTCCTTCATAAAAAAGTTGCCCCTTAGATCATTTTTAAATCTTTCCCCTCTCACCTTAAACCTGTGCCCTCTAGTTTTTGACTCCCCTACCCCAGGGAAAAGACCTTGTCTATTTACCCTATCCATGCACCTCATGAATTTATAAACGTCTATAAGGTCACCCCTCAGCCTTCAACGCTTCAAGGAAAATAGCCCCAGCGGATTCAGCCTCTCCCTGTCGTTCAAACCCTCAAACCCTGGCAACATCCTTAGAAATAATTTCTGAACCCTTCTTATCATACAGAACTGAGCAATTGTCATTTTAATGCGGTATTAAGAATTCCACCTTTTCAGGACCCAAAGCTAGCAACTTGAGTACCTTGCAATAGTGAGATTTTATGAGTAATAGCATGAATTGCTGAGATTACAGGCCCACTTGTCCTCAAAATGAGCGAGGCATCACATGCTTGCTACTGAGCTCACTGCAATTATTTTTGGCAATAGGCTCAGCATTATTTTTGATGCTGATTTGTGGATATAATTCTGGTCTCAAGATCAGTTCATTTTAGATTTGCATTTTCCACACTGCATACCCCAACTGACTTTCATTCATTTTTCATTCATTAAGTCAACCATTTATACTATTGCATCATTCTGTCCCTGCAGTGGAGGCAACTTAATTTTCTTAGCCTGTTAATTAAATATTTCATTCCACATTACAAGCATTGATGCAATCATCATTTTTACATATCTTGCATAACTTATTCAGATCAATCTTATGGATTTAGGAGAACTTGCTGATTTTTTTTGCAGCAAAGAGCAGTTTTACTTTACAGATATGCCAAGGTGATAACACAGTTCAGGAATCAGATTGTATGTAAGTCTGGAATGCAGTTTGTGATTTCTCCTCAGGAAGGTTTTTGCGCACTCAAAAAAGAAGTTTCATGCCCGGTTGCTTCTGATTGAAGGTGGGAGCAGGAGTAGGCCATTCAGCTCTTCAAGTTTGCTCCTCAATTTATAATGATCATAGCTCCAATTCAATAGCCCTTTCCTGTTTCTCCCCCATATCCTTTGATGCCTTTAGTCCTAAATGCTATATCCAACAGCTTCTTGAATCATACATTGTCTTATCCTCGAATGTTTTCTATGTCGAGAATGTCGAGAATTCTGCACACTCATCACTCCCGAGCTGAAGAAATCTCCTCATCTACGTCCTAAATAGCCTACCTGTATCATTAGGCTGTGGTCACTGGTTCTGGACTCCCCCTAAACGTCCAACCTAGCTGTGGGTAACACTCTTCCGGCAACTACTCTGTCTAGTCCTGTTCAATTTTTATAGGTTTCTATAAGATTCCCCTTCATTCTTCTGAACTCTAGTGAATATAACTGCAACTAAATCAACTGCTCCTCATATGTCTGTCCCACCAGTCCAGGAATCTGGCTGGTAAACCTTTGTTGCACTCCCTTCACAATATCCTTCCTCAGATAAAGACACCAAAGCGGTACATAATTTTCTGGGTGTGGTCTCACGAATGCCCTGCATAGTTAAAGTAAAACATCCCTGTTCTTGTATTTGAATCCTCTTGCTATGAAGGCTAACACAGCATTTGTCTTCATGACTAAACATTGCACCTGCATGCTTACCTTAAGTGACTGCTGTAACAGGACACCCAGGTCTCACTTTACATTCATCTCTGTCAATTTATAGCCATTCAGATAATGATCTGCCTTCCTATTATTTGATACCAGAGTGGATAATGTCACATTTATCCATATTATACTGTACCTGCTATGTGTTTTCCCACTCACTCGGCTTGTCCAAATCAAACTGAGATTTCTCTGCCTCCTCCTTGCAGCTCACCCTGCTTTTGTGTCATCTGACAAATTTGGAGATATTACAATTAGTTTTCTCATTTCAATCGTTAACATATATTGTGGATAGCTTGGATCCTAGCACTGATCCCTATGGTACCTCCCTAGTCACTGCCTGCCATTTGGAAATTTACTTCTACTCTTCGTTTCATGCCTGACAACCAGTGTTCTATGCATCCCAATACACTATCCCTCATCCCACTTACTTTAATTTTACACATTAATACCTTATTTTGGACTTTGTTGAAAGCCTTCTGAAAGTTCAAATAAGCCATACCTACTGGCTCCCCCTTTTCAACTTAACTAGTTAAATCTACGTGCTCTTTCATAAATCCATGTTAACTCTGTCTGATCCTGCCACTGTTTTCCAAATTCTCTGCTACTAAGCTTTTAATAATGGACTCTAGTATTTTCCCCTGACCGATGATAGGCTGGTTGGTCTGGTCGGGGAAAAGACCAGGAAATTATTTACCAATCTCACATGTTTGTGCAAAGAGTTCTTATAATTTAACTGTTTGAATGTGAACATAGGAGGCATGGCTCGTAAGTTTGCAGATGACATAAACACTGGAGGTGTAGTCTACAGCGAAGAAGGTTACGTCAGAGTACAACGGTATCTTGATGAGATGGGCCAGTGGGCCGAGAAGTGGCAGATGGGGTTTAATTTAGATAAATGTGAAGTGCTGCATTTTGGAAAGGCAAATCAGGGCAGGACTAATACACTAAATGGTAATGTCCTGGGGAGAGGAGCGTTACTGTACAAAGAAACCTTGGAGTGCAGGTTATTATTTCCTTGAAAGTGGAGTTGTAGGTAGATGGGATTGTGAAAAAGGTGTTTGGTATGCTTGCCTTTGTTGGTCAGTTCATTGAGTATAGGAGTTGGGAGGTCATGTTGAGGCTGTACAGGACATTGGTGAGGCCACTTTTGAAATACCATGTGCAATTCTGGTCTCCCTGCTGTAGGAAATATGTTGTTAAACTTGAAAGGGTTCAGAAAATAATTACAAGGATGTTGCCAGCGTTGGAGGGTTGAAGTTATAGGAAGAGGCAGAATAGGCTGGGGCTATTTTCCCTGAAGTTTTGGAAGCTGAGGGAGGATCTTATAGAAGTTTATAAAATCGTGGGGGGTGAACAGCCAAGGTCTTATCCCTGGCATGCGTGAGTCCAAAACTAGAGGACATAGGTTTAAAGTGAGAGGGGAAAGATTTAGAAGGAACCAAAGGGGCAACTTTTTTTTTATGCAGAAGGTGGTGCGTGTATGGAATGAGTTGTCAGAGGAAGTGGTGGAGGTTGACACAATTACAACAATTTAAAGGCATCTGGATGGGCATATAAACAGGAAAGATTTAGAAGGATATGGGCTAAATGCTAACGAATGGGACTAGATTTATTTAGGTTATCTGGTCAGCATGAATGAATTGCACAGAAGGATCTGTTTCCGTGCTGTGCATCTTTAATTGCTGCTACAATTGTGGCCAATAGCACCTCATGCATCTTTCAAGGCTATTATAGCTTTTCTGTGAATGGGTGCCTAAAACCAAATGCAACTCTCCCAATGGGACAGTTCTATGGACTCAAAGCAACTCACTATTGAAATTCTGACTCCGTTAAGGTGAGGACACCAGGACAGCATTCCATTCTTGAGAACATATGACAAATTGATATGAGTTCACAAAGTCTAAAATTGCCGACAAAATGTCTACTATGAAAAACCTATGTGTATTGATCAATACTGATACAAACAAAAAGGCATATAAAATTTGCAAAGAAAATACAAGAATTTTGTTGTGATAATTGACCACATGTAAAAATTATGTTGTATGACTAAAGAATGCTGACCACTCTGCTAAGTAACGAGCTTCATGTAGATCAATTGACTTGCACGTTTAAATTTTATTGGGATTTATTTTTCTTCAGGTCGTGTGAACAAGAAATAGAATGACCCTATTCAATCCTACTCTGAAATGGCAGCTGGTGGCTGTGTCAGACTGACTGTGAGATGCAATATTTGTTCCTGCAGTTTATGCAATCAGCTTTTGTGTATTATATTGGTATGTTGTTCAATAGAAAATCAGAGCGACAAATAACGTTAATAAACATGTGTTCTCAGAAATTTTACCTGGTGAATTGCATCATGCTGAACATTTATATAATTTGAATTAATCTGGGATGGACAAAAGAATATTTAAAGTATTTCCCGACTCAAGGTAAAACAATATATTAATTAGATGATACGCTATGATTAATTAGCTTTATTGATGATTTATTTGGTGCCAAAATCATTTAGTGTTGAAGTTAAAGCAGAAAATAGTACTTAGAATTAGGAATTTATAGGAACATTTCCACCCTAATTTCTCAATGTTTTAAATAATCCTGCAGGTTTTGTGGTATGGCTATAAATTTCAAGCCTTCGGTTTTTCATCAGCAGGAAAGTAGTTTATCAATCTATTCTTATCTATAATTAATTTGACATACAACATTCCACCAAGTTGTGATGTATGGCATTAATAATCATTTGACTATCAATGCTCTGTGGTTTCCAAAATTTCTTTAATTTTACTGTATACAGCAACATTTCATTAAAAACTTAGAGAAACCAACATTTATAGATATTTATAGATTTATAAATCACTGAAACCTGGGGTCAGTTATCAAATTTCAATCAAAACATCTTGTTAGAATAGCCACAGGAATTGTATGATCTAGCATTACCCAATTCCAAAAAAATAATTCCTGTGAGTTTGGACTCGATAGCCAGGATTTTGACCTATCTTACCTAATGATATCAGAACAGTTTTGGAGTAAATTCAAGGACGTGGAAGATATCATCTGCACAGGCATAAAATGGACTGACTAGGTTATGTTCAAATTGGGACTATACTTGGATGAATCACTGTTGTAGTTGCAGTGACCTTTTTGTTGTTAAAAATAAATGAAATCAACAAATACTTATTGAGACTATAACGGAAGTCACAAAGTTGATTCATTTGGCATTTGATACATAGCTGGCCTCTTTCCTCAGGCTTTGTCCAGCTCCTTTGCCTCCCCTGAGTTGAGTATGTATTGTTATGATCTGACTAGGGATCAGTAACTTCTTTTTTGAAAGTAGACAAAGTGTGAAATCCAGCCGACTTACTAAGGTAGTAAAGCCATAAGAGGCCATGAGTTTGACCAAACAGCAATAAACTTTGCTATAAAACTTTAGAGTAGTAATTCAAGATGCAATACATGTGCAATTTATGTCTAATACCCAGAATTAATATGCAGTAAATAGGGTATTTGATTGTGATCAAACACCCCACAGCAAACATTAAACAGCAAATGTGATTAAACTAGATTCCAGAGATTTCTCAGAAACTTGCATAGGCTGTCAAGTCTTTCCCCAACACACAACCAGTGACCTTGTCACTTTTCCAGCTCCTCAAGACTTCTTCTGAGTCTTAATGCCAAAACTTTGTTGCAGACTAATTCCTAGAACATCATCCTGAGTTCTAACAAGATCAAGTTAAGTAACTACTCTTGCTTCACATTGAGTCCCCTGTACAGATCCTGAGTTGGTCAGCTGCTTCTCCAGCAGTACAGCTGACCACAGCTCTCCTAACATGGAATCGACCTCCTTCTCACTTGCTGGCTGTAACCTTTCAAACTCTCTTCAGTGACCATTGAACTGCCTTGAGTGACCTACGGAAAATCTTGCAATAAGCTCCTTTCCCGTTCTGGGCAGAACTGAATATTACTAATATTTTTGAAAGTTAAACATCACACTATTAAAACTGAGTGTACCCTGAAGGTTACATGCTACGAGAATGCTAGAAATGGATTTCACCATGAAATACAAGCTGAACTCACTCCTTCACAATTTTTCCAAAAGAATTATTAAAGTAAAATGCTTTTATGTTGGTACTTACACCTGAACAATATTGCAGCTTGATATGGAAGTAGCAAAAAATCCACATTATTTCTGGATAGAAGCCTCAAGGTTCTTGATGCTGAAATAAGTGACCATTATCTTAAAACTCGCAGAGTTACTAACAATGTGTAGATTGCACTTCTGTATTTATACATATTCTTCAAAATTTTCCTTCCAGTAGATCTTTTTAATGATGTTGTCTCACTCATTTATTTTCAAAATGAGGGTACGGTAGATTAACATTGCTGCATTCAGTATCCTTCCTTAGTATATTTTAAAATATTAACTTTCAAATATTGAGGAAGATCTACGCATGATAAAGATATAATTAACCGTTGCTTCAATATGCATTTTTCAAAAATACTCATTAAGAAAGGTGGCAAATCCCTCAAAAATAGAATGGAGGGAGAGAAGATTAAGGAACCAGGGCTTAGAGGGGACAAAGACCAACTGTATGAATTTGAAAAGCTCTCCAATACATTTTGAGATTTTACCACAGACCAAGGTGTGAAACACACAGATCTGAAAAATGTTTCAATGCAGACTTTCCTGATTGGATCTTAAGGAATTGCAGTACAGCTGCTTGGTGATAGCCAAAAGATAAGCGATGAGAGTCAGGCTGGGAAGTGGCAAAGTCACTTGCACACCTCAGCACTCTGTCATCCTGCATATTGATATTGGAGCATGCTGTGTCACCACCCTGCACTTAGGGGTGATTAGCATATCTTCTGCACATTTTTCTTCATTAAATAGCAATGTTCTAGCTATGCTTCTTAAGTGGAACCATTAAAGAGACTTAATTGATCATTTAAAATGCTTCTCCACATATCTAACTGAACTAAAACCAACTTTCTGTGGGGCAAACTGATCTCCTTTACAAAGAATAAATGCCAAAGCCAATCAAAATATGATATTGTGAGCAGCATTTCACATTCAGTTATCACTCACTAAGTGTCATGTTGTCCTTATTGTGAAAAGAAAAATAGCTGGTGGCTTACTACTTTGCTGATCATAGCATACTCTAACCTCAAATGCCGTAGCATTTTCTTTATAATGGACAAATCCTACATTACCAGATTCTCAAATTTCCTGCTGTGAGCTTTGCTGAGAAACTGCAAATTGAATCACAGTAAAATCAATCCTGATTAAACGGAAATACTACAGACAAGGAAAGCACCGGAGAGTATTGACGAGGCATAGAATTCTATAGACTGTCACAGACATTATGTCACCACATAAGTGATTGTTAATGTTAACCAGTATACATTAATGACTCCTAAAAGCAGTCCACTTTGCTCCTTCCATCAGTGCAAAGTGCATTAAATTACAGATTTCTGTATGGTAAAGCTGATTATTCATGAAATCACACATTCATACAGTAACCATATATTTCTATGAACACCTTCACCAACACATATATAAAGCATTACAAGATGATTACATGATGCACTTCATTTTGTATGTAGGTAGCAAACTGTAACAGATGGTGACCTAGCAGTGCTATTGTTCCAAGCGCGTCACTGAATTTTTAAATAATTTACCATCGTGAACACACAGCAAGAGTGATCCACTGATGGAAAAATGCATTTAATTTAGTCCCAGCAGTTCAAAGTAACAATGTAATGCTGGAAATTAAACTGAGACACAAGTAATGCCGCATCATTATTAATCTGGGATTTATGGAAATCTGCTAAAAGTAAGGAAAATAAACCATGAATGATAACTGAAAGAAATCAAGGGAGATGCATTTACCTGAAAGATAACTAACAAATTGAAACTTCAATATAAATGAAATTTATTACTAATTCTAATTTCTTTAGAGAAAATGGGAAATGTGTTTCATGTGAATTTCTGAAAATGCTGACTCCTAACTGCTGCTACATAAATTAATTTACATCATGCAATGATACTGGATTTGCCATATTTCCCTGCAGAACCAGCAATATTTTAATAGCTGTTTACTAATACCTACACCTAGATAAGAATGATGATTTTCCATCTGTTATCCAAAATTCTACAAGTATAGTTTCAAAAATGAGAGATAAAAAAGTTTATATGTTTATGTATTTTGTTTATATGACAAAGCACACCTGTCACTGCAGTAAAATTATTTAATAAACTTGTCTTAGTTTTTAAAAAAAAATTACATAAGATAGAACACAAAGTATACTTCTGGGATTCAACACTTTGACTACTTTAGCAAAAGAGAATGATCAATACTTGGGAAAGACCGTTTCTACTGGCCAACTGCATACCAAAGTAAAAGATGACTGTATTTTATCTTTATGGTCAATGAGGGAAGACACTGTTCATTCTTGAAAACTCGCATTTAAGCCCATGTAAAGTTACTGGCTTTACTGTTTCATAAATATTGGAGAAGGGTTGGCTCAGTTGAAGCAATGGAGGAAAACATGCATGGAACATGTAAAGTTCCAGTTTGGTGATCGTTTATTCCAGCGACAACAAATATGTCAGTATATTCATGTCAAAGTTCATTCTAATGAACATTGGAGGCTCAATCCTTTTCTTCAAATCAGCAAAGCTTCAGAATTGTACAATAAATAATGGACGCCAGCTGTTTTGTTTCCATCAAGCATCCAAACCACGAGCAGCATTTCAAGCAACTTGGGGCTTTTCAGTCTCAGGTGGAATTAGGTGTTATCCATTATGTACTCCTGGGTCTGCAGCAGTTGGGAGCTCAATCCAGTTTCCTTTCTTTGTTTCCCAGCCCCTAACATAAGCCTTAACCCCTGCAAGCCTTGCCTGTGCACACTCATGGCCTCTCAGTCTCTACCTGAGGCTAAATAAAAACCAAAAGAACTGCTGATGCTGTTACTAAACAAAAACAGAAGTTGCTGGAAAATCTCAACAGGCCTGGCAGCACCTGTGAAGAAAAATCAGAGTTAATGTTTAGGGACAGATTACCCTTACTCAGAACTGATGGTAGCTAAGAAAATGTCGGTTTATATGCAGATGATAGTGTTGCCAAGTTGGGCAGAGTACTTGTGGATTTGGAAGCAGGATGTTAGAATTTGGTATTTGTAAAATATTGGTGTTTGTAAACTGCTAGGGGGGAGGCAGCAGTGTGCGGTCCCTTTAAAAGATGATGTGCTTTTGCTCTGCTTAGAGATTCAAAAAGGGAGTCTGTCGGCAGCAGCTTGTGGGTTTGCAGGTACACAGAGAGTACCTACATTGAAATATTTGTATCAAAAGGCTGTAGAGATCACAAGTCAAGCTGTAGTTTTGTTTTGTTATCAAGACAACAAGTTTTCAATTTAGCCAACCAATTTGAACCAGATATCCAGATACCAAGCACCAATTAAATCTAAATCTGATGGTTTTGACAACATAGGACCAATCCTGTTGTAGGAAATATTGATATGTCATCAATGGTATAAAAGAAGGGGCATTTAGGCAAAAACAAGAGAGCAAACTGCCATCTGCTGGAGTTAACAGCTCTCAGCTCTCAAGAGAGAATTGCTGGCTCTCACAGCTTTCTTGAAGTTTTAGGGACAGCACCATCTAAATCAAAGCTACCTACAGGCACAACTTGTTAATATTCCTAACAAAACATTCAATGGACAAAGTGTTCCTGACAGAACATTCAATGGAGAAGGCATAGATCATTCCAGAAGACATGTAACCCGGCTGTAATTTTGATGGACAGAATTTTTTTTTTAGTTTTATTTTATACACATGGGACCTGTATTTATTGGAACAGCATATCATTAGAATTTTATTTTATTCAGGAATAGTTAGCAGTTAGAATGGGTTTATTCAGTTTGTTAATAATACAGTTAATTTGTTCACTTTTAGAGTTAGATAAATAATTTTTTACTTGTTGATTTTAATTTGAGTGTCAGGGAATTATTTTATGGTGACTAGAAGTAGCTGAAAGGCAAGTTCCACTACTTTTCACACTCCTTTTACAGAATATAGGGTGAGGTTCTCCTCTTTGTGTGTTTCAGTTTTAATTTACAGGAGGGGGTCAATCTCTACCTTATAACAGACTGGGGGCTCGTGCAAGATATGTTCAGCTCAGGTCCGGGATTTGGATGGGTTGGGACAGACCGGGTGCAGCATTTGGACAGACTTGTGCAGATCTGGACAGATTTGTGCATATCAGGACAGATCTAAAGGGATTTGGACAGATGTGAACAGATTTAGGGTATGAAACGTTCTAGCAAATTTAAATGGACTTGGGACAAGTGTCCTAGATCTTTAAATAGAATATAGGTGAGAAGCGGAAAATCTGTTTTATTTTGGTTGCTTGTTGTTGGTTAAATCAAAAGTGACATAATGGCTCTTTCACTATGAGTTTTCTGGGGGTGGAAGAAGTGACTTTGGGGATTTTACAAAAGGTTAGCAAGGCAAAGCTGCTGGAATTGGCAGACAAGTTAGGGTTGCCTTTGTCTGTGAGAAAAGAAGAGGTAATTACAGCAAGAGCTTGACATTTAAATTTGCTGGAAAGGCCATCAGAATCTTTGGAACTGACTAGAATTCAATTGCAGATAAAGCAGCTTGAACAGGAATGGGAACTGTTTGAATTACGGTTACTAGCAGAGGAAAGGCAAAAAGAGAAAGAGAAAGAGTTTGAACTTCAGAAATTGCAAATTAGACAGGATAGCCAACTTAATATGATGGAAAGGTTGAAGATAGGCTTATTGAGGAGGACGGTGATGATGAGCAGACACAGCATAGCCAAAGACCTGGTAGGGATATATACAAATATGACAAAACATTACCAAAATTCAATGAAAAAGATGTAAAAGCTTTTTATAATTCCTTTGAGAAATTGGCTAAACAGATGAATTGGCCAGATGCTGTGTGGGTCATGTTAATTTAGACCATGTTGATAGGCAGGGCGAGTGAGGTGTTTGCAGTGCTGTCAGAGGAGGTGTCAGGAGATTATAAAGAAGTAAAACAGGCTATTTTGAATGCCTATGCATTGGTACCAGAAGCATATAGACAACGGTTCAGAAATATAAGGAAGGAACCAAGTCAGGTTTATATCAAGTTTGAAAGAATTAAACAGAGCAACTTCAATAGATGGAAGAGAGCATTAAAGGAAAAAAAAAAAGACAGGTGAGGATCTTAGAGGTATTATTCTGCTGGAGGAGTATTAAATCTCACTTCCAGAAATGATAAAAACTCATGTTGAGGAACAGAAAGTTAAAACAGTGGGAGGAGCTGCAGAGATGGCAGATGAATATGTATTAGTGCTCTAGCTTCTGACAGCAATTTCATTCAATGACAGATAGAAATTGGGAAAAAAGTGAGCTCCTTCAATGAAAAATAAAAATTAGATCACCCTGGGAGCAGTTTAACATATGCAAAAAAAAACCAAAGAGGGTGGGAAAGAGGTGAAAGACCTCAGGTGTTTTCACTACCGTAAGGTGGGACACATAAAGTCACAGTGCTGATGGATTAAGAGAGGCACTGGGGAAAAGAGGTTAAACCAGTGGGATTAGTTGAGGTAGTGAAGGAAATCCCAAAAGAAGTCAAGGAGCTGCAGGCGAGTGTCCAGCCCCATGACAAGCTGAATGGTAATATAGTGCCCGAGCTTTTCAAAGACTTCACTTGCATGGGTAAAAGTTACTCAGGTAGAACAAGGGAGTAGGTAAAAAAGTTAACATAATTAGAGATATGGGAGCTGGGCAGTCTGTGCTGGTAAGAGATGAAAATATCTGCACTCCTTCTGAAATATTGCCAGAGGGAGTGATAATCGGTGGAAAAAATGGAGAGAGAATCAATGTTCCCCTGTGTAAGATAAGGCTAGAAAGTCTGATCAATGAGTGATAGTGGGAGCGATGGAAACATTGGCTATTCTAGGAATACAGTTTGTTCTCGCAAACAATATAGCTGGGTCACAGCTGGGAGTGATGCTCATTGTAGTGTAGAAGCCAAAAGAAAACCAGGGAACTCAGGAGTTAAAAGAAAAATACCCTGGAAATTTTCCAGACTGTGTGGTCCCACAGCCATAAGTTAAAACAAGAAGGGGAAACAAAAGTGGAAGATAAAGGAGCTGAGGTCCAGTTAGCTGACACTCTGTTTGATGAGATGGTAAAGGAAAAACCTAAGTAGGTAGAGGATCAGGCAGAGGTGTTTAACTCTGAAAGATTATTGGAATTAAAACAAAAAAATGAGACGATAGACGATTTATATCATAAAGCCTACTCAGAAATGGAATCAGAATGTATTCCAAAATGCTATGACCTTAAGGATAAAATCTTCAGGTGGAAATGGAGACCCTGGCAGGTGAGTGCGGATTAGAAATGGACAGAGGTTCACCAGACTATTTTGCTGGTAGAATACAGACAGGAAGCATTGTGGGTAACACATGAATTACCTGTAGGAGGTCATCTAGGAATGCGAAAGACTCAGGCTAAGATACAAAAGCATTTCTATTGGCCTGGATTACGTAAAGATGTGGTTGAATTTTGTTTGGGCTCTATCCCTACCTATTGTTCACTCCTGACCCCCATCCCCCATGCGATCTTCTGCATATAGACCGACTTTTTCCTAGCTACCATCAATTCTGAAGAAGGGTCACCGAATCCGAAATGTTAACTCTTTGATTTCTCTTCACAGATGTTGCCAGACCTGCAGAGCTTTTCCAACTATTTCTGTTTTTGTTTCTACTTGAGGCTTCTTGACAACTAGCTCATGCTTCCTTCAGCTATGTCCGTAGCCCTTAAACTTCCACTCACTGATTCCAGATGTTCTCCCCACTATCCTACACTTCAGGTCCCACTTGTGACCTCTGGCTCTACCCCTGTGAGCCCACCAAAGATGACATTCTATACCTCCAAGACGTCACTTGTGTGTGCTGAACAATTTTCTCACTCGCTGCTCTCCCTGCCCATTGTCGACACTGGCAGTGACTAGACTAACATGTATCACAGCAACCAGAGAGCTTGGTACAAGTTGGGGAGACAGTACAATCTTCGTGTGTACCCATTGTCAGACTTGGGGGACAATGGTGCATGATTATCTTGTTTTTGGATCTGTTGAGACAAGAAGCATCCAAACTTTGTGCTATTTGCAATATAAATGATGTCAGTGCATCCCATCCACACAACCTGCTGCTGACAGGCTGTACACTCAACAGGGGTCCTAGCATTTGACTGGTAGGTACAGCATACATTAGCCTGGACCTCTTAAATGTAGCCCTCCCCTCTTCAAATGTAACAAATGTTTTAGCATACAGAGATAAAACTACATGGTCCAAATGGAGCAGTTCACAAGATTCAAAGTATGCTACAAGGAACACTTGAACATAAACGGTGTAAAATGGTAGAACATGCATACATAATTGGCGATCCAGGAAGTGTCACTCTTGAACAAAACTCTGTGCCTTGCCCTTTAACTTTCATTGAAACATTGAAGGAGATGAGCTGCACAGGCGTGAAAATTCCTTTTGAGAAGATTACTCTGAATTGTTCACATGATTACAGAAACTCAACAATGACAATAGCATCATGTTAAAGAAGGATGCTGAACAATTATGTCACAACATACCCAAAGGGTTTCCATATTCTTTCAAGGAACACATCCAAAGCAACTTGAGGAAAAGTCCAGAATGGGAGTAACTTCCTTAATGACTTACCTGAGAGAATGGTACAAAACAGGAGAAACTCAGCAGGCTGAGCAGCATCTGTGGTGAAAAAGCAGAGTTCACGTTTCCGGTCCAGTGACCCTTCTGAACAATGGATTGCAGCAAGCTCAAGACCAAGATGTTGGCCAGGGAACATGATGGCGTGTTGAAGTGGCAGGTAACAGGACACTCAGGCTCATTTTTAATGTAGCTATTCTGCAAAGCGGTTGCCCAGTTTGTGTTTCATCTCCCCAGTGTAGAGAAATCACTGGCTTGTACTGTAACAATACTATGGCTTTAAGAGGTGTGATTTGTCCTGTTTTATGAAGAAAGGCTGAGACAGAGTTGCTGAGTGGTCTGCTCAAAGCCAATAAAGTAAACAGCTTGGGTTTTTTTTCACAGAATGCCTACTGTGTGGAAGCAGGCCATTCAGTCCATCTAGTCCACACTGACCCTCAATACAGCATCCCACCCAGACACACTCCCTACATTATCCCTGCCTTTTCCACCCTATACACTATTGGCAATTTCTCATGGCCAATCCACCTAACCTACACATCTTTGGACTGTGGGAGGAAACCGGAGCACCCGAAGGAAACCCATGCAGACATGGGGAGAATGTGCAAACTCCACACAGACAGTCGCCCGAGGGTGGAATTGAACCTGGGTCCCTGGCACTGTGAGGCAGCAGTGCTAACCACTGACCCACCATTCTAAACATTAGAACAATAGAAGCATCCTGAATGGGTGTGGTCAGGCTCTCACAGAAGCAGGATTGTTAGTTTTAGCTTTCTGGTGTTGCTGGGGTCTTGAATCTGGAAGTGGAAGCTCTTATTCCTCTCTCTGTGACAGCTAAAAGCTGGCATTTTCTTCCTTCTGCTGGAATTGCATGTGAGACAATCTATTTTACTGAATTTGCCTTTGCAATGGGTATAGAAGGTTACTACCTTGGAAAGTTAATTTGTAGTAGCTTGTATATACATTATTTTGTTAAGCATTTTGATGGCGTTACAGTTAAGTAATTCTTTTATTTTTATTTTATCTGTATTTTAACTGTAGTGTAAAAATAAAGCATGTTTTGCTTAAAGTTGAGTAGTTTAACCAATCAAATTGCACCTGGAATGCAACATCTTACATTTACCTTTAAAATAAGGAAAATTTAAGATCTTGGCTATATACTTAATATATTTTGAGAAGATTTGGTCTGCTCCATAACTTGACTGCAACACTCTACTGAAGTCAGTGCAAGCTAGAAGAATAGCATCTCATATCCTTCTCAGGGACACTAGCCTTCGGGACTCAATACTGAGTTCAATCATTTTAGGGCTGGAGGACTTCTCCAATGTCCTAATCCCAACCTTCACATACCAGGCCTTTTCATCACATAGACTGCTACCACAACAATCCCATTATCCGCTATTAATGATCGAAATTAGCAGCTATTGATTTCCTCAGGCCGACTTTTACCCATTCCTTTGTCTGTCCAACTGTTGTTCGCCCTCTCTCTCTTTCTGTCTGTTCTCCATTTCCACCTATTGTCTATACCTGCTCCCTCCCCACCCCATTTTTAGCATCCATATCAACCTTTTCCTAGCTACAATCAGTTCTGAATAAGGGCCACTGATCCTGAAACGTTAACTTTGCTGTCTCTCCAAAAATGCTGCCAGACCTTCTGAGTTTTTCCAGCAATTTCTGTTTTTGATTCTGATTTTCAGCATCCACGGTTTTCGTTTTTGGCAACAGAGTGTTTTTTGGGCAGTTAAATATGTCCGAACCTATTGGGTCCATTGGAGTTTGTATTGATGTAACACAGTTCAACAAATTGGTAGCAAGGGAAATCCGCCCTTTGTCTATGGTGGATGAGAATTTAGCCAACTTGCCTGAGGTAGACTTTTCACTTAACATGATGCCAACAGTAGTTTGCCATTAGATGAGTGATGAAGACTGCTTACTAAGTTTATGACTCCACTTGGGAGATTTTGTTTCAACAGACTGCCTTTTAGTTTTACTTAAGCCCCGAAGATTTTTCACTAGACTGTGTCCTATATTGTACAAATGTCAGAAGGTGTCATGTGCCACTTGAGTGACATATTACTACATGGGGAGATGGTCTAGGAACATGATCAGCGGTTCCATTCAATTTTGAAATGATTACAAGCTGAAGGACTGCCCCTCCCAACAAGTGAGAAGTGTGAATTATTTTGAGGAACCTATTCACTTCCTGGGATACATAGTCAACAAAGGTAGAGCATTGCCAAACCCATAGAAAACAAAGGCTCTTATGGAGTATTCTACTTCAGAATTATTTCCATGTCTTCCAAGATGTTTAGACACGCTTTTAATGGCGGCCCTGATTGTATCAGATAATGGACCCCAGTTTTCCAGTGAGTATCTCAGACAATTTACAGCCACTTTTGGATCTGAACAAGTAACAATCTCACTGAGGTACAGTTGAATAAGGCATGTGAGCGTGGAGTCCAGGCAGTCAGGTTCTTTTGAAGTGAAATACTGTTGTTTACACATCAGTTGATGATAAGCAGAAACATGAAGATTCAACTCCCTATCCTGCCAAAGAGGTTGATTGTACAGAAAAGTCTATGTGACTATAATAATACGTGTTTGAAGGGGTAGTCCCACCAGCAGCAGCAAATTATGCACTATAGTAGATGCCACAGTGCTTGACAGTTGACATTTGTGGGCCAATGGGTAACTAGTATGAAGGTGGGATCTTAACAAGAAAAATGCAGTCATCCAAGAAGACTGCAGCAGTGATGTAATGTTCAGCTGGCTAATAGAGTTGAATCCAAGAACTGCTGGATCCTCCTCTCTTAGCAAAACAATCATCCACCAATAAGTGATTGGGATCAACACAATGTGATGGCAATAACTTACAGCCTTCACAGGGCCAAGAACAGAGTCAATGTCCACGTTATTCAAGCCATTACAGGTTTCAATCTATTCATGTCTGAGGAAAAATTTATTGCAAAGCCTGCAGAATTTGAATTTATGAAGTCACATTTTTGAGGGAAGATGGGAAAGAGGTAAATGTAATAATATTAATTAATATATAACTGTGAACTACGTGGAAAAGAAATTGAGGGGTGTTGTTATGTAAGACAATGGTTCTGAAAGGGTTAATTTCTGAATCTGCGTATGCTCCATTCTATCTGATTCTGTCAAAAGGACTTGGGTAGGGAAAAGACAGGACAATTTAGCACATCAGAGAATGAAGTGTTACATCTTGGATCTCCTCGTTAATTTAGTAACAATGTCTACCCTACCAAAGGAACTTGTACCTTTTTGCTGAAATGCAATAAACTATATCTTGTTAAGTCAGCAGCCTCTTCTTGCTATGACTGGCTTATGGTTTTCTTTCACCATTAAACTAATAGTCCCCATGACCTAGTCAAGGAAAAGGTGCAGTGGCAAGAAATAACACCAACAAGCTGATAGTGCTTGGTATCACAACGTATATGTATATATATGTACAAGGAACGCAAGGATGGGCAAAGGCACCCATTAGATAAGAGCTCAGGAAATGGTGTAGGTGAACTGCTCAGTTTTGTGTGTCATTCAAAATATCATGTTTTGGATGAAGATTTTAAGTCTTGGATTTTATTTCAGGATTTTGTCAAAGAGAATGCGATGATGGGACATAGAGGATCATTCAAATTGTAAAGCAACTGTGATGTAGGATGGTGCCCAGCTGGTCCAGAATAAAGAGATTCCAGACATCTCCTTCTTTCACTTCTTCCTCTTCTTTCTCTTCCTTTCAATTCTCCCCTCCTTTCACTCTTCCATCCCTGCACAAGCTCCCTTCTCTTCTACCTGTTCTCCATTTTAAATCAGGCCACCCTCCATAAGAAGTGCAACAGAAGTCCCCACTACTGAAGTAGACTTGCTCTTGATAGATTCAGAAACTCCTTGGTGTAACATGACTTACCCCAAGTTCCTCTGACTGTTGGGCAGGTATCTGAGGCAGGACTGCTTGTCCCCAAGGGCACAGCTTTCATATCTATTCTATTAATGGTTAATCAGGCATTAAATGGGGGAGGCAATGGCCTCGTGGTATTATTGTTAGACTCTTAATCCAAAGATTCAGGTAATGTGCCGGGGACCTGGGTTCAAATCCCTTCTTTGCAGACGATGGGAATTGAATTCAACAAAAATCTGGAATCAAGGGTCTAATGATGACCATGAAACCATTGTCAATTGTTGGAAAATGACATTTGGTTCTCAAATGTCCTTCAGGGAAGGAAACTGCCATCCTCACCTGGTCTGGCCCATGTCTGACTCCAGATTCACAGAACTGTGGTTGACTCAACTGCCCTCTTGTCAGTTAGGAATGGGCAATAAATGTTGACCTAGCCAACAGTGCCCACATCTTGTGAATTTTTTATTTAAACGGCTGTTGGTCCCCTTCTAGGCCTTTTAGCCTGGGGCATAGGGAGGACAGGATCCCATGAAATCCAGCTCACTGTGTGCTCAATCAGTGTTAGAGGCTGTTTGAAGTTACAAGTCATCTACTGTAGATGTTTCTGGCATGTGTGTGGGATGCCCATGCTAACATCATGTCAGTGGACACGGCGGTAAGTCCACCCTAAGTTTCCAGAAACAGTCTGACCACCATTTTCTCAGTTTATGATTTCTGCAGCACCAGCACCAGTGACACCACAGATTGCAATTTCACTGTCAGATAAATTGGAAGAACAATCCTATTTTCAAACTCAGCGGCCATCGAGGTACCACAACCTTTTGTTCTTATTGTAATTTCAGATTTCAAGCACAGTTGTTTAATTTGAGATACAAATTGGAGTCAATTTGCTTTATCTCAGACAGATTGCAATTTTAAAAGAACAGTTGCACAAATTTTAAGTGGAAGAGTATTACTTTTTGTCATTTAAACATTACTGCTGTAAAGAACTGGTATAACATTCCTCTCCTCAGAATTCAAAGGGGAACTTGAATTGAAGCAAGCATCTTCTGTCATTTACTGCTCTGATCCTCTCAGCAAGTGTTGGATCACCTCACTGAAAAACTAAGAGCAAACTATTCAAATACGAGCTTCAACGAGAAAATGACAGCCATAGAGCTCCTACAGAGGTTGGGGTACTCGACCATAATAGGAGCTGAAATGGCTGGGAGGAAAGTTGGGATTTTAATGGAGGCAAAGTCAATATAAAAGGGTATCCTTATTTAAAGAAATAAAAGCAGCAAGGGAAGAAGGCAGCAACCTGGGCAAGATGAATAACAGCCAGAGTAAAAAAAAAATGTGGGTAACAAACATCAGGAGATTAAACATGGGAACATCTTTTCCGGAGATCTGGAACAAGTAGTTTGCTTTCAGGGGCCAAGGTTTCTCAAGTTCTTTCTCAGTAACACAGCTAAGTATGGATGTTTTTAATCTCTCAGTTATGGTTGATGTTTCAGACAAAGATTGTCGATCATCAAAATCTTGCACATTTTGCTGAAAGCGCACCCATCTTAAGCCTAAGTACAGTCTGAGTGTAAGTGATGGAACTCCTGTTTCTTACTGTTTCTGGTTTACTACAAATGCACATTTCGCTTTGGTATGAGTCCATGATCTGCCATCAGCCAATTTTATTGGAATTGAGTGCATACTTTCTAACCAATGAAATTGTAACATATCTGTTTCCTATCCCAATCTGTTGCACATGAAACAACAAGAAAAAATTTAATCCACATTCCTCCGAATAAGAGAACTTAGCGTCTCTTCTTATCTCCTATTTCCAAGCTGTGAGGGCTGGTGTGAAGAAAGCTGGACAGAATTTACTCAGCTCCAAACCCTCTCTTTTTATCTGACTTGACGTTCAAGGAGTTTCAAATAGACCTTCCTATTCAACAAAGGCCGTCTTCTTAGAAGCAAAGGAAACAATGGATGTTGTTTTTCAAAACATGAACTACCTTGTGGCTATGTGTCATGGAGTCATACAGTCAGAATCATAGAGATGTAAAGCACAGTAATACACCGTTTGATCCAACTTGTCCATGCCGACCAGATACCCTAAATTAATCTAGTCCTTTTGGTCACATTTGGCCCATATTCCTCTAAACACTTCCTATTCATGTACCCATTTAGAAGCCTTTTAGTTGTTGTAATTGTACCAGTCTCCACCACTTCCTCTGGAAGTTCATTCCATCCATGCACCATCCTCTGTGTGAAAATGTTGCCTCTTAGGTCTTTTTTTAAATCTTTCCACTCTTTTGCCGTCGAGTTTTGGACTCCCCTATGCTGCGGAAAAGACTTTTCACCTTGTTCATGCCCCTCATGATTTTATAAACTTCTATAAGGTCACCCCCTCAGCCTCCAACACTCCAGGGACACTAGCCCCAGTCTATTCATCCTCTCCCTATAGCACAAACCCTCCAACCCCGGCAACATCCTTGTAAATCTTTTTTGAACCCTTTCAAGTTTCACAACATCTTTCCTGTAGGTGGGAGACCAGAACTGGGGATTAACATTGAGAAAAGTCAAGGACAAAATTGATCCAATCAAAATTGCTCCAATGCCGACTGCAATGGCAGAGTGATGCTTAAATGCAGCTTTTACAATGGAATCATAATAGTCACATGCCTTGATGTTGGCTTGCAATTATCAAAAAATATTTTCATGGGAAATAAGGATTGTCTTATTGCCTTAAATAATGGAATATATTTTAATTGAACTTTCAGAGATTTTGATTGAGCAGATCTTCGCGGAGAAGGAAAAATCTAGATGAACCATTTCTGATCAAAAATACAGTGCAGTCAGTTGTAGGATCAAACATCCTGTAAAGAGACCAGTGGAAGTCAAGGCTTTTGGACATGGGAGAACCAGCAGGAGCTGAGTTTCAATCAACTTACTTCAAGAATTTTTAAGTTGGAAGGCATGAGAAACAGAAAAGGCTGGGGATCCTGACAACTTCCTGGTATTAGTACTGAAGACTTGTGCTTCAGAACGAACCACGTCTCTAACTGGACTGTTAGTGAAGCTGTCCCAGTACAAACGTAACACTAGCATTTGTCTGAAAATTGTGCAGGTATTTCCTGTCCACAAAAAACAGGGCAAATTTCATTTGAACATTAATGTCCTTGTCTGTCTATTCCTAGCAATCAGAAAATTGATCGAATGTTTTGTGAACAGTGCAATCAAACGGCACCTACACATCAACAGCCTGCTCACTGATGCCTGGTTTGGGGTCAGCCAGAATCACAAAGGATCTAACCACATTATAGTCTTTGTACAAACTTGGACAAACAAATTGAACTATGGGACTGACTGCCCTTGACATCAGGCAGTATTTGACTGAGTGGTGTATCAAGCACCTCCAGTTGAATGGTAATCAATGGGAGTCAGGGGATCGTTACACAAGGGAAGATGGTTCCATTAAGCAGGGCCCACTGGCCAGATTACTGTAACCAACTTAAATAATTAATCACATTTCAAACTCAACTCATTCAAGTTTCAGAGGTAGTAGGAACTGCAGATGCTGGAGAATCTGGGATAACAAGGTGTAGAGCTGGATGAACACAGCAGGCCAAACAGCATCAGAGGAGCAGGAAGGCTGACGTTTCGGGCCTAGGCCCTTCTTCATTTCTGAAGATTATCTCAGATTCTCCAGCATCTGCAGTTCCTACTGTCTCTGAATT
>JAHRHZ010000019.1:45915202-45930779 GCA_024137785.1 Ginglymostoma cirratum | reverse complement strand
AATTCAGAGACAGTAGGAACTGCAGATGCTGGAGAATCTGAGATAATCTTCAGAAATGAAGAAGGGCCTAGGCCCGAAACGTCAGCCTTCCTGCTCCTCTGATGCTGTTTGGCCTGCTGTGTTCATCCAGCCCTACACCTTGTTATCTCTCATTCAAGTTTCAATGAGATTTTCTCTGGCCTCTCAGGCTCTTCGATGCATTGCCGTATCATGCTATCTAGAATGGCCCTTCTGGTCAATGCCCTGATTCTCAGCCACATCTTCATTGTTATAGGTTGCTGTTTACCCTCATTTCACTGCATTCAGGATGTCCCTTTATTGGCTCCAGTTGTGAAAGTCACGGCATGCCACAATGATGCAGCGCACCATTTCTGGGAATACTGCAAGGCCCCATCAGAGTGATCCAGACATTAAAACCTCATTTTAATGATGTCTGTAGTCTATTACACTGTGACCCAGGCCAAAGCATGAGCAGCATAATATCTTCACTCTGCACTAGGCTGAAGATTTTGTAAAAAAGTTATGTTTGGAAAGGGGTAGCCATTGTCACCCCAGCAAAAAATCCAATGGATGACCTGAGAACTTTTGGTAGGAGGCAGAAACCTGTGAGTTTTCTGGAATATAAGCCTCAAGACAACTCCTAGGATATCTGGTGCAGACTTCCCTAATTTGACGTTGATGGTCAAATCTATTTGTCCATTGATAGACTGGAAGCCTTTTCTGTTGACAAACACTACATGATAAAGTCGTCTCCAAGTAATTTTAGTGACCTCCTGAAGGAGGCCAGCAATGTGGAGAATTCTACTGCTCAGGCTGTTTGGCTCTCCTCATCACAGACCATGTCCTTGCCTACTTACATTACACTCTGCAAAGTTAGTTCCTGTGAAGCAATGTTTTCCAGGGTATGCTGCAGAATTTAGTTGCAAAATGGAAACTTTGGGTTTTACTTTTGCAAGTTTTGTTCTCCGTATAGCTGTTAGCTGAGGTAACAAGGAGCAACTAGTTTGCACATTGTAACACTCATGATTGCTTGAATTCGTCATTTTTAATGTGAATTCTTAGACAATGAGCCACCTGCCAATGAAGTGTAAATTGAAGTCAGACGGGTGACATTACTGAATTCGTCATTGCTGCATTTCCCTTAGCAGGGTCTTCACTTCCAATATTTTAGCTTTGCCACAGAAAAAAACAGTAACTTACTCTACATGCAGTGGAAGGCATGTTGGTCACTTATTGCACAATTGGCTGTCAACTGACATGGCAAGGTTCCAGCTTCATTTCAGTGTGAGTGAGATGCGGACTATATTTGGAAGATGGATTTCCCTCATGTTCCCTTTTGTGTTTTTGTCCCTATATTTGCATTGAGCCCCTTTGCATAACAATTTTTGTCCCTATTTTAGCCCAAAAGCTCATGACTTTGGAAATTGCTGTTCTCTTGTTGGCCCAGGACAGACTTACAGTTACCTATTTGAACACATACCCCTACCCATCAATCCCCGACTTTTGGAATTCCCAGTTGGAAGTCCTATCCCATTCATTATGAGGTCCCACCCCACTATCTACCATTGTCTCTATCACTGTCATCATTCCCTCAGCGACATAACACAGTGAGCCTCATCCCTAAAATTGAGTTTGAGATAATAGGAATTGCAGATGCTGGAGAATCTGAGATAACAAGGTGTGGAGCTGGATGAACACAGCAGGCCAAGCAGCATCATAGGAGCAGGAAAGCTTGATGTTTCGGGCCTAGACCCTTCATCAAATGAAGACCCTTCATCAAATTGTTGGCGTTGCTGTCATTGAGTTTCGAAGTAAAGTATTAAAGGGTTTAAGTGGTGTCCTAGGTGCCCTGGAGAGCTGGCATGATAATTTTGCAAGGCTGGTAGCTTGTCATTGCTGATATATGTGGTTGAAGTGTTGAGGAGGATGATAGCCCTAAAGCATCTGAAGAAGAATTTGGATGTTGGCTGGGACAAGTGTGTCAGTGAACTGGAGCTACCAGGTATCTGTCCTGACCTATACTGAGAATTTGCACTTCGCAGTTTCTTGTTGAAAGTAGCATATGAATAGGGCAAGTTGCAGTTTTTCTGTAGAGCGAATCTGTGACAATAGAGTAATCAACACTCAATGGTGAGATTCGGAAGGTGCGATTTATGACTTGAGGTTAAAATGGGGAACATTTTCTTCAGTGTTGAAAATCTGTGCTTTATTTCATTCTTGCAGTATTTCTCACCTTTCCCATTATTTCTCATTCCACACCAGGGAGGGGAAAGTCCACTCTTGGAGTTCTTTGAGGACATGGCATGATGAATGGATACAGGAAGCTAGTAGGTGAATGGAATGTGAATTTCCAAAAAGCAGTGCCTGAAAAAAAGTTCACCGCGCAAGTTAAGAATGTATCAATTACAATAGATAACAAGGTGTAATTAGAAATAGAATCCCTACGGAATGGAAACAGGCCCTTCGGCCCAACAAGTCCACACTGAATCTCGGAGTATCCCAACCACACCCATCCCATTGTGACCCACCTAATCTACACATCCCTGAACACTACGGGCAATTTAGCATGGCCAATCCACCTAACCTGCACATCTTTGGATTGTGGGAGGAAACCGGAGCACCCGGAGGAAACCCATGCAGACCCGGGGAGAATGTGCAAACTCCACACAGACAGTCACCCGAGGCTGGAATCGAACCTGAGTCCCTGGTGCTTCTGAAAAAGGGTCTAGGCCCGAAACGTCAGCTTTCCTGCTCCTCTGATGCTGCTTGGCCTGCTGTGTTCATCCAGCTCTACACCTTGTTATCTCAGATTCTCCAGCATCTGCAGTTCCTACTGTCTCTATCAATTATAATATATTGTTTTGAATAGAGGATTAACTAACTAACAGGAAACAAATAGTTGGGCTTAATGGGTAATTTTCTGCCAATTAATGGTGTGTCACAAGGTTCAGTATTTTAGTTTTCCCTATTCCAATTTCCATTGTGCAGGATAAAAATACAAGTAGTCTATTTACATGCAGTTCAAGCGCTGGAACGGGCAGTTTAATCTCTGTTCCCATTACACCCACGTGGCTCTTTCAGTAAATCAGTACAATTCACAATCTTTCAGAATATCTGGGAACCACAGGGGAACCTGAGTCCCACGTGGCACTGCTGCTGGAATTCTTTCATTGAGGTGCTTTGAATTACAAAATAAAATCTCTGAGTTTCAATAAATAGATGGTGCATTGTGAGTTGAGCTTTTACTGCAGTAAGTGATTATGGAGTTATTTCCTGTGAAGCTAAGTTGACCATTACATTGTATGTGGTCCGTTTGCATAATTTTGGGAAAAGAACCAAAACTGTAAATTAGGTATTGCTTGGGAATTCTAGTGTAATAATCAAAAGTGACTTAAATATCCAGAGTCATTTCAAATTGAAAACAAAGCTTCAACATCATTCACTTGGAGAAGCAAAAACCTACACCCTGTCCCTAGAGATAAAAGGAACTGCAGATGCTGGAGAATCCGAGATAACAAGGTGTGGAGCTGGATGAACACAGCAGGCCAAAAAGGGTCTAGGCCCAAAACGTCAAGCTTTCCTGCTCCTATGATGCTGCTTGGCCTGCTGTGTTCATCCAGCTCCACACCTTGTAAACCCTGTCCCTAAACTGCTTTTGTTTGTATGACATCTGGTGTAGTATGAAATAAAAAATGGCCCATGTGGATTTTCAGCTTCAATAGAAATAATTTTCTATGTTATTATAACTGAGGTTGTTACGAATGTCCTACTAAGTTCAAAAGATCCCAATCCACTAATTCCCAGCTGTGGGGTGATATATTCACATTTTGAATGACAGTTTCAAAACATTACTAAACATTACATTTCTTCAGTTTGGAGTGAGGTAGATGTTTGCCTATGTTTTTACACAAGAGGTCGACCACTTGATGGGATTAATACTTTTTAATGGGCTTTATGAATGAGATTTTCATCTTTACTCAGGAATGCATTTGAGAGAGTTCTTTATTAGATTGTTAGTTTCTTTGTTCTCATCTCGTTTTCACAGACATACCTCCTGAGACTTGTCCATTTTTGTTCCAGGATGAGTGGTAATTGAGAGTACATCATCTGTGGATTTGGAGGGAGAATAATTGGTACGAAAGGGCATTAAGTGCATGTGAACATGACGGGGATTGGGCTCATGATGTGCATTGGGGTAAGGAAGGGTGAGGGGTGAGATTTTGGTGGCCTGACATTTGTCATTAAAATTGCTGATGTCCCACTAAATGGAGACATACATTTTAAACTGCTCGTTCACCATCCACTCACCTCCATTGCTTCCTCAAGTACTAGGATCAAACTGAATAGCCTCAGATTTACCCACATTATAGTGCATCTTCCCCTCAGGTGCTCACTTACATAGTTTGTCCATATTTTTGCAGCTTCTTTTGTGTTTTCCTACAGCTTACATTCCTAGCTAACTTTGCACCATCTGCAAAACTAACTAATATTGCATCAGCCGCTCCATCTAAGTCTTTAAAGAGATCATAAATAGCTGAAGCCCATGTATTGATTCTTGTGGCACCCAACTAGTCAGTCTGCCAACATGAAAATATTCCGTTTATCCCTATTCTCTGCTTGATATCCATAACCAATCCTCTGTCCATGTTAGTATATTACATCCCATCACCCCCATTTTCATGTTTTATCTTCTGTATTAACTTTTACTGTGGCATCTTATTGATTGCCTCTGGAAATTCAAAGATGCCACTTCCTTTCCTTGCTGGTTTCCTTTTATCTATCTTACTATGTTAATCCTCAAAAATCTGTAAGAAACTTGTTAAACACAATTTCACTTTTGTAAAACCATGTTGACTTTGTCTGATCATACTATGATTTTCTGTGTCTATTGTTAAGACTTTCTCAATAATAGACCACTGCACTTTCCTGACAACTGATACTGAGCTAGCAGGTCTGCAATTTTTTTTAGTTTCTCTCTTTTTCCTTTCTTTGATGTGTGGTTACATTTGCCAACTTTTAATTGACCGGGACTGTTCACATTAGTTTCAAGAATGTCATATACCTTCACTGCATGTCTGTTATTGTTTGTGCTCCTTTTACATATGATGTCAAAATAAATTGTCTCTTTCTATGACAAGTTGGCACCTATTTCAAAGGACCAGATGTGAACCGTTAGCTGACTGAGAAATGACTAACCTTAATATTTCTTTGAAAAAAACAACATGGATGAATAACCTAGTTGTAAGAGTGGAAAAGAAAGGAGAATCTGGATTGTCTCTTGTTTTTCTCTACTATCCTTCATATGTTATGTAATATCTTCTTTTTCAATATTTCTAAGGTTGGTTCAATAGACTTTTGATTGACAAAGGGTATAGGGTATAGACAGGAAAGTGGATTTGAGGCCATGATCTTCCTAAAATTTTGGAGAAAGCTCGAAGAAAAAAATTGCCTACTTTTATTTCTTAATCGTATGTTCCTACTCTAGAATTTACATGCGTAAAAATATATGAACAACCCTGGGTATCTTGAAAAGGAAGTTGTTAAATGGATGTTGTAGAATTCCATGGCTGAATGGAATAAAGTGGCTGCTTGCAGTTTTTTTTCAACTGACACAAAATGGTGGAAGAAAATTGGAGCTGATGCAGCATTTTATAACGTTCAAAAATCATGGCCTTCACAGACAGACAATAAAATGCCTCTGAGTCTTAGTGAGATGGAGCTAGAATACAGACTGTAAGACTCTGATAAGGCAGCTCAGCTGAAAACTGTCTGATTTGAAATTTCTGATTTATACAAAAATAGAAAGGAAAAGCTTGATCCCCCCTTAGATGAGGCCTTTTAAGAAATTATAATAACAAATTAGAGTATATATACATATATACATACAACAATAGTAGTTTTAATGTATTTGACACTGAAAAATTTAATTCAATTTCTGTAGGCAGACAGCCTTGGATGCAGAGACTGGTTTCGTAAAATACCTTTGCAGGAACATTTTCTCCATTAGCAGGAAGACTAGAACAACAAAAAGTATAAATGAGATAACCTCATAAGAGTACCAAGAGACAAATAACATAGCAAGGTGGGGTTGGCGCAGAAACAATTGTGAAATAGGGTCACTATGACCTTGAGAGAATAAGCAATCTCCACTTTGAACCTAACAAACAGCCTAAAGAATCCAAATAAGTTTCTTTTAATGAGTTGATGGAGCTGTAAAAGTGCTTGAATTTCATTCTGATCAATAGGATTTGAATAGGTGTTATATAAAAAGTATTTAAAGTAATGACAATAAAGTCATCAAATTTCTGTTTTAAACCATCTTACAGCATGCAAAATAGAAGAAATTGTAAAAGATAGCTGCCAGATAGAGAGGCTGGATTTGTTTGACTTTGCCAAGTTGGGTAATGAAAAGTCACTCACAAAATTGTTAGCTTTGTCACAGAATCGTATAAATATGTATAACTTTATATGTAACTTTGTGTTAGAGCTGATATTACAAATATAACAACAATCGGTAGCAATTAATATCCTTTTTAATCTTCTGTACTAAGGTCAGCAAGGACTATGAATTGCATGATTGAACTTGAAAAGTCATTAGGAATAAGTAAGTATGCAATGCAGATAGCAAATGTCTAGGAAGGGACATGACAATTGCTGTTGGAATTTGGTGAATAAGATTTATTGTAAGGCCCCAAGAAGAGGCAATAGGGAGTCTGGCAAACACCACAAAATGATGGGAGGATCCAAAGTTGACTATGAAGTTGTCCATTATTGATTGTGTATTCACAGAATTGGATGTGTAGGCCAGAGAGGACGTGGCAAGCACTGATGTCAGTGTTGCATGCAGCCATTGTAACACGGTATATATAAATATCCTGTACTTTATTGGGAAATGTACAGTGTCACTGACCTCTTCTCTGACCTGAGCCATCATTAAGAGGGAAAATGGTCCCCTCATGAAAGCCAGATTTGGAGAGGTCCCTAGCCTCTCTCATTTGAGATAAGGAGGTCTGCATAAAATTTGATTTGTGCTATCGAACATGGGACTCAAACTCCCCTTTAAAATCCCTCTCTAACAATGGATTTAGTGTAATGTTGAATGGAAGTATTATGTGACCATTTTTGGATATGACACAGAAATACGATGGGTTCAATCATCATCCTGACTCATTTGAATTCCATTAGGGGTGCCCATCTCTTTTTCAGAAAATCTCCACTTGTTTTCAAATGGACGGAAGATCAGAAGTAAAAGCAAATCATTGCCTACAGACCAGAATTCTACAAGTTGTCGTCAATAATATTCTGCTCAAGCGTTCACTAATACAGCTTGCTTCAAGAGGGTCTTGTTCATTTAGATTGAAAGGAAGGATTTGATCCCAGTGAAATTCATAATCTGATTCATCAGTTCCGCATTCACCTTGGAGTATCTAAGCTGTTTTCAGTGATTAATGATGGGAAATCTGAAACAAGCTATAAGTATCAAAAAAGTGCATCATTGTTATAAAATAACTTTGATAATGTATATACATTTACTAGAAATGCATTATAGGCTGTGTGATTATAAAATATTTAAGAATGGCATTATTTGTTTCAGTTATAATAGCTCTTTTGTTACAGTGTGGACAGCATCCTGAAATATCTAAAAATGTTCAAAATGTAATGGTTACATCACAACTTCCATGTCATCTTTCTATGGCCTTGTAAAATTATTGTCTTACACTGAAGCTTTTACACAGTTTCAGGAAGATGATACTCTAATCTAGTGGGAACAGATCACTGCCATAAGCAAGTCTCAGAAATTCATGCTTGTTGTCCCTGTTAACACAACCCTAACTTGTGAGCGTTGATCATGGAAATCATCTGTTACGTACCAGCTGAGTGTTGTTACCCCAGCTGAGTGTTAGCATTGTAGCCAAGCTAGCATTTCGAGTCTAGATGACTGTTCATCAGTGTCATGTAGACTCGAAACATGAGCTTGGTCCCTCTCCATGGATGCTGCCTGACTCACTGTGATTTCCAGAAATTTTTGTTTTCAGTACAGATTCCATCATCTGCAGTAATTTCCTCCGTCTGCAGTAACCTGCAGTAATTTTAGCCAATATTAGTTATCTGTTTACTCTATGATTCAACTAGATAGACTCTACTTCTGACTGTGTTTGGTCCATAACGGTTTTGAAGTGCAATTTCCACTGCCACTGTGGTTTGATTGTTCATGTTTCTATACCCCATCGAGCTGGGATGGCAGCATGAGTCATTTTAAATGAAGTATTATTAGAATTATGGTAAAACAGGCTTTGCTGCATTTGTTTCTTTAGGCTTTGCACACATTCAAATAAAGAAGAGTTTTTCAAATGAAATAGGATGACCTAATGTGTAGCCTTTACACCAGTGTCCAGATGACAACAGGCTATCATCTAAAATGTAGGAACAACAACAGTGTCTGAAATTGTATCATCTGCTCATGATATTGCTATTGATGACGGAAATGTATTCCACCCATGGAGCTAAATTTTATCTCAAAACCTCTCCCAGCTGGTGCCTATGAAAGAGGAAGGATTAATAAAACAAAGGCCATGGATTTCCTAGTCACCCCATCTCCTATTTACGCTGGCCTGCCTTAAGAGCTATTTTACTTGTGACAATGGAAGGCAGAAGCCAAGCAGGTTGATCAGCATCTATTGCTATACAGACTGTTTTGGGCAAGGAAAACTGAGACCTCCTTTTCTGGGGTCCCCTGTCCCCATGCAGAGGCACACCACTTTTAACCTTTTCCTGACTTCATCAAGCTTATCACCTCCTTCGACCCCTCATTGGGGTCTTTCAACCAGGCCTGTCCAAACCCAGCCCTAACTTGAAGTCTCGGCTTCTTTACATCTTCATCCCAGGATTGCCTGTGATCCCATCAGTGACTCCACTCAAAAAGGCAGCACTGAGACTGAAGAATTGCTGGCCAATTTTATATAAGGTTGGGCTTTATCCCAGATGGCAGTGGACATCTCATGTAAAATGTTTGTGGTGCAGTTATCTTTTGGCCGTGCGAGACTGACAACTGACTCATCAGTGGAGGATAGGGAATAGAGTGTTCCTGTAAAATCCAGCACATGCCGAAAATAATGTACAATCTGCAAATGACCTCAGCGCTAGACTGGAAGAAAACAATATATCAATGAAATAAAAGCAACGCTGACTTTGGCTTCCACTGTTATTGTTGTTTAGATGTTATTTATTATAAAGAGGGCTTGTTAATGGTCCAGCACTATCACTGTCCCTCTGCTAAATCTAGGCCTTGTTAGTCATATTTATGCTATCAGTAACAGGGACTATATTTACTAAAGGAGCCCCATTGCTTACAACAAATACAGGACTTGACAAAGTGCCACATTTGTCATCTAACTGTCTGCTAATTTGCCATGGTAGCCAAACACTCACAAGTTGCAAATGATCAAGTCTTATACATACAAATGAAGACAAATTATTGATAAACTCAGAAGCCAAACTAATTCTTAACTTTTTTATACATCAGAGTCTAATTCTTGTCAATTCAAAATGATCAACGTACTTCTTTCATTGAAGAACTTTACTTCTCAATTTTTATATTTTTCTTCGCCAGGTTATTTTTGAAAAAAAAACTAATTCATTCTGTTTCCATGTTTTCTCAGCTGAGGCGACTGTTTCCAGAACTCTGACAATGCCACTTTATAATTGGCAACAGAAAGATGTATGTCAGCAACCTAGTGTGATTCTCCACTGATTTTTCCTCACTCCCTGTGGGGAAGCAGCTGGTCTCTTCCTGGCAACTCTACATTATGGCACAGTGAAGATCAGGAATTCGATGTTTTGTGAATCATGGGCAGAGAACTGCATTGTGACATTACTTGGAATAGTACATGTGAGCTCTCATGTTCTGTGCTTCAGTCCTCCCTTATTAATATCTGATCTAATAATGTTCCATTTTTAATGATAAATCATGCACCACAGACAGACACTTGGGCTGGAATATTGTGACATTTCTTGGACTAGTACATCTAAGCTCCCATGTACTCTGCTTCAGTCGTCCCTTATTAATAACTGCTCTAATAATGTTGCATTTTTAATGATAAATCATGCACCACAGACAGGCACTTGGGTTGGAATTACTCCCCAAAACTATTTAGATAGTAATTGCAAAGTAATTACAATCCAGCCATTAGAATGGCATTTTCCACTTTTCCACTTGGTAATTTATGGTGGTAAATTAAACTGTCCAAGGAAATGCAAAATGGAATATGCAGAATAAATGTCTCAAGGAAATATGCACTCAATGGGAAAGATACTGCAATGGAAAATATGTCATTCTTCTCTACATTGACAAGCGCATTATTAAAAATGATCTTGAATGTTCAGAGAAAAATTATTTTGTGATGGAGCACTTCAATAAAACATCCAAACATTTCTTAAAACATTAACCCCTATATTTAAGAGTTTAGAAGAAGGAACATGTTGTAGCAGCTGAGAAACCTGTAAAGGTAGATACCACAGCATCCTACTTAATATAATGACAGAATCTCAAAAGAATGAGCATTTTCTTTCTCACTGAGATCCCGGAAGGTCTTAGCTATAGGTTCTGTTTCATCAAAAATTGTTATTTTAGCAGCAGCTGCATTGTTTCACCTTCCCTTTGCATCATCTATGTCACCAAAAATAATTTGGCATCTGTCTCTTTCGAACGACATTCTACATTTCCGAAAATGTTGTGCCATCTGTAACCACTAATAGTTTGACCTCAATATTTACAGGAGTATGGGAGGCAGCTGGGGTGGGTGCTGGTGTTCTTGCAGGCACACTGCCAAGAATCTAGAGAAATAAAGTTAGCAGAAATGAGTAAAACTTAAATTCAGCCAAATTTAATGATGAGACATTATTAATACTTTATTTCTGCGTTTCCCAGCCCTGGCTGCAGTTTGTTGTTGAGCAGATGAAACTGGCGAAGGTCCCGGTGCAGAGAATGGTGCTTATGGGTTAGCGAAGGGAGATGGT
The DNA here is from genome assembly GCA_024137785.1 of Ginglymostoma cirratum. NCBI lineage: Eukaryota > Metazoa > Chordata > Chondrichthyes > Orectolobiformes > Ginglymostomatidae > Ginglymostoma > Ginglymostoma cirratum. The sequence continues at coordinate 45,919,763 of JAHRHZ010000019.1, read as the reverse complement.
GAGGTTAGGAGGAGAGAGGGCTGATGTGAGTGTTGAGCAAGAAGGGGTGGCGTGCAACGAAGGAACAGGTTTATTTGAGCATCTGGGAAGCAGAATCCTGCTTTCTGCTTCTTCCGACATGCAAGCATTACTGCAAAGCCTCCTAATAGTTAGATGTAGCATTTGACTTTCTTCAGCTACCAAATTTCTGGGGTCTCGAGAAGCCTGATGCACACCCTCAGTCCCTGCCATTCAATTTTGCGACAAGCACTTTGATAGCTACCAATGTATGTAAATGTGCTAGCATACTTACTAGATTGACCCAGCTTTATAAACAAATGCATCAGCCACCCGAACCGTCCTTCATCATGACTGGAAGCGAGCATGTTTTAGGCAATAAGAGGGAGCGGGTTTGTGAGACTAGGGAAGGGGAGTGATCTTGTCATGTCAAGTTGTGTAGTTTTGGATTTATAATATGAACCAATCAGCTGCAGCCCATCATTCAGGATTAAAATACTCCCAAAAAGCCCAAGAAATATAGGCAGTCATAGAGAGTCATAGAGTCATAAAGCACAGAAACAGACCCTTTGGTCCAACTCATCCATGCTGACCAGGTTTCCTATACTAAACTAGTCTCATTTGCCTGTTTTTGGCCCATATCTCTCTAAATGTTTCCTATTCATGTACTTGTTCAAAAGTCTTTAAATTTTGTAATTATATTCACCTCTACTACTTTCCCTGGCAGTTTGTTCCATATATGCACCACCCTCTGTGTGAAAAAGTTAGCCCTCATGTCCCTTTTAAATCTTTCCTTTCTCATCTTAAACCGATGCCCACTACTTTTGGACTTCTATACCCTAGGGAAAAGACCTTGGCTATTCACATTATCAATGCCTCTCATGATTTTATAAACTTCTGTAAGGTCACCCCATAGCCTCATATCCTTCAGAGAAAGAAAGTCCCAGGCTATCCAGGCTCTCCTTATAACTTAAACACTTCAATCTCAGTAACATCCTTGAAAATCTTTTCCCAGACCCTTTCCAGTTTAATATCATCCTTTCTATAGCAGGGTGACCAGAAATGTGTGCAGCACTCCAAAAGTGGCCTCATCAATATCTTGTACAAATGCAGCATGATGTCCCAACTCATACGCTCAATGCTTTGAGCAATGAAGTGACAACTGCCTTTTTCACCACCCTGTGTACCTGTAACACCACTTCCAAGGAAGTATGTACCTGAACCCTTAGGTTTCTCTGTTCTAAAACAATCCCCAGCGCCCTACCATTAATTGGTTAAGTCCTGCCCTGATTTGTTTTACCAAAGAGCAACACTCACATTTATCTAAATTAAATTCCATCTGCCATTCCTCAGCCCACTGTCCCAGCTGATCAAGATCTTGTTGTAATCTTCGATAACCTCTTTCATTGTCCACGATACCACCAACTTTAGTGTCATCTGCAAACTTACTAATTATACCTCCCATATTCTCAAATTGTTTAGATGAGTGATAAACAACAGTGGACCCAGCACTGATGTTTGTGGCGCACTGCTGGTCACAGGCCTCCAGTGAGAACAACAACCCTATACGAATGCCTCTTGTAGATTTCATCCTGACATTCATTCAATATTGGTCACTTGAGTTCAATTTCTAAGAACAAGAAAAATACCCCTGAATCAGTGTGGATGTCAATATGGTTGACATCATCTAAGTAATTAAAATGGCCTTCAAAAAACATGGACTCAGATTTTTTATAGATTTGAGCCAACTGGAGTAAATATTGTCGACAAAACCAGATTCTGGGATTCCTATTGCCAGTAATGTTTGACACTGTGGCGTAAGATCATAGAATCATCATCATTGAATTCCTGCAGTGTGGAAACCTTTGGCCTAATAGGTCCACACTGATCCTTAGACTGTCCCACCCAGACCCACCCCTATAACCTACCTAATCTACACATCCCTGAACACTAGGGGAAATTTAGCATGCCCAATTCACCTAACCTGCATACCTTTGGACTGTTGGAGGAAACCGGAGCACCTGGAGGAAACCCACACAGACACAGGGAGAACGTGTAAACTCTGTGCAGACAGTCGCCTGAGGCTGGAATCAAACCAGGGTCCCTGGCACTGTGAGGCAGCAGTGCTAACCACTGAGCCACCATTCCCTAAATGTGAATGGTGAACCCTTCAAAAAGGCCTGTTCTGTTGTGGGCATTTGGCATCTTAACTGTACCCCTCTAAATACACAATTTTTGTGGGTTCTGTTAGTTTCTTGAATACTGGTGCTTCATTATCTCTCAAAGATGTTATGAACCATTGTCAGGATTTGGGTCTTTTTTAAGAGGTAATGTTAAAAGTCCATATTCATGCCCCTGCCTATTTCCTATGCCTAACAATGCCAACATTCCCTTTTCAAATGTCTTCTATTATCCACACGATCCTTCCATGCAGTAATTCCTTTTCATAACGTCTGAAAGATCTATGCACATTCGCATAATTTCTCAACCAAAGAACCATGAAATAACAATTGCAAGCCTTGAAATCATCACGAATAAGCATATATTCAAAAATCTGCTTTGATAAAACTTTTCCTAATTATTTCATGGTTTCTAGGCATTGTTGGCAAGTTTAACAATTGATGCTCATCCCTAATGGAACTGAAAGATTTAGTCAGCCACTTCAAACAGCAGCTAAGTGTAAGCCACATTGCTGTGGATCCAGAGTCACATGTAAAGTCAGACTAGGGAAGGACAGGATATCTTCCCGAATGGACAGCAGCAAATGAAATGGGTTTTATTTGCCACAATTTCTAATAGTTGGCGTGCTCACCATGACTACGTCTAGATGTTCATTCCAGATTTCATTAATTGAATTTAAATTTCACTAGCTGCCATAGAGGGACTTAAAAGTCCGTCTCAGGAACAGACCTGGACCTCTGGATTATTCGTCCAGCAATGTTACCATGGTGCCACTGTCTCCCCTAACTGCCAGCTTTACAAATTTATAAAAGTGTAAACCAGAAAGTTGTATTCATAGGTTTTATAGCTTTTCCACACTTAACACTTCTTCAGCTCGTTCAAAAAAAAACAGACATTGAAAAAAAATGTAGAATATTGTCCTGTCATGAGCTCAGAAAGATGCCGATGCTGAAAACTAACACTCCACTTCAGTCTATATACACACACATTCATGTGAATCTGATCCATTAGTGAGCCTTGCAGCTCAATCAAACCTGGTTTACACTTCAGATTCTGTAAGAGCAGTTTACTTTATAAAAATGGATTTCTTAATTAGTGCCTATTCATGAGAATTTCAAGCCTTGCCATTGTTATTATATGGCTCTTTGGCATCGTACCTGCTCTATAATGGGTGAACAGAAATGCTAAGGTTCACAGGGGTATTTGGGACATTAAGAGTCATAGTCAGTGGACCGGGGGAGTCGTAGTATGAGAGATGAGGGCTAGAAGGACTAACAGTCTTTAATACAAGTTCACCAAACTTTCAGAGAATCAAGGTTGACATTTTAACCAGCCACATCAGTGATTACAATCTTCCATGGCTGCCTCCAAACTGCTACTGAGAAGAAAACCAGGTCAGCCATTGCCATTTCTGGTCCCCTAGTCAATGCCAGGTGGTCCATCTGGTTTCATTGCTTTTTTGAGACTTTATTTATTGCAAAATAATTTTCTTCAACTTTGACATGCTACAAATAAAGGATAAGAAGAGGAAATAATTTACTTGGTCACTATATCTATTTATTTTTACTTTCACTTGTTTGAGTAGTCCAAGGATTCTGGGTAATCCAAGATGGAGGATGGGAAAAATTGCAGCTGTAAGAACTGATCTATTTTTGAGCTATTTTCATTGTTGGAGCTGATTTCCTTGAATTTTAGGGGCAGCGATTACAGTTTTATAAGTTGTTGCATTGTTTTAGAACTTTGAGGAAAGAAAAGATCAAAACAACGGCACATTAAAAAGGAGGAAGGCAGACAAAAGGCAGTGACCACATGGGCAGCGTTTCAAAGGGAGAAAAACTTACACTGTGGTCGAACCCAGCAGTAAGCTGCTCAATCACCTCATGTGACCTCCCACCCACCGCCTCCAACCTCATCGTTCCCCAACCCCGCACCGCCCGCTTCTATCTCCTCCCCAAAATCCACAAACCTGAATGCCCTGGTCGACCCATTGTCTCCGCCTGCTCCTGCCTCACCGAACTCATCTCCACCTACCTAGACTCCATTTTCACCCCCTTGGTCCAGGAACTCCCGACCTACGTCCGTGACACCACCCACGCCCTCCACCTCCTCCAGAACTTCCAATTCCCAGGTCCCCAACACCTCATTTTTACTATGGACGTCCAGTCCCTATACACCTGTATTCCCCATGCTGATGGCCTAAAGGACCTCCGCTTCTTCCTGTCCCGCAGAACGGACCAATCCCCCTCCACCGACACCCTCATCCGCCTAGCCGAACTCGTCCTCACCCTCAACAACTTTTCTTTCAATTCCTCCCACTTCCTACAGACAAAGGGGGTGGCCATGGGTACCCGCATGGGCCCAAGCTATGCCTGCCTCTTTGTAG